>VWZO01005050.1:97100-108277 GCA_013396975.1 Bucco capensis
CTTTCCTTTTCCTTTTCCTTTTCCTTTTCCTTTTCCTTTTCCTTTTCCTTTTCCTTTTCCTTTTCCTTTTCCTTTTCCTTTTCCTTTTCCTTTTCCCTTTCTTCCTTTTTCCGTTTTCCCTCCCTTCCCATTTTCACTCATTTTTCTCTATTCTTCTTCTTATTATTGGTCATTTTTTATTCCTTTTCTTTTCTCCTTATCCTCACCGTTATCCCTATTCCCACCCCTGCACTCTTTCCCGTTGCTGGGGGCTCTGTGCTTCCCGCGGGGGTGTCCGCGGGCCCGGAGCGGGGTCAGCAGGAGGTGTGCGGGAGCTGCTCTGGAGTTGCCGCTGGAGCAGGGCGAGTCCGCGCGGGCGCCAGGCGCTGCCCCCGACCCCGCGCATTAACCCCGCTGACAGCGGCGGGCGCCGCAGAGCCACGCTGACCTCCCGAGCCTCCTCCGCCTCCCATCCCCCGGGGCTGAGCTGCCCTGGGGGGCAGGGAACGAAAAACCTTGCCCCCTCACACTTGTTGGGGCTCAGCGAGCCAAAAAAAGGGGGGAGTTTCTCCTTTTGGTTCCATTAGTGAGCATCTTGGGTTCTCCTTCAGGTTTGGTTGCTGAGGGGTTAAATGGGGGGAGAAAAGCAGGAAAAAGGTTATCATCTGGGCTCAAAACCCCCAAAATGCACTAAAAAAACACCCCAACAAACTAACAAACAAAATCAAAACCAACAACGAAAAAAAAAGCAAACAAAACCATCAAAGCAAAACTAAACCAAACACTTCCTCCTCCCCCCCAAAAAAGTAACACACAACCACCCCCCCAAAAAAAAACACCACCCCAACCCATCACATCACACCAGGATGGTTTTGTTATCCTGGGATGTTTCTCCCTCTTCTGCAGGAGTCATGCAGTGGATGGCACAGAAGGTCCCTGGGTGGCACAGAGGTTCCCTGGGTGGCACAGAGTGTTCTTGGTTGGCACAGAGGGTACTTGGGTGGCACAGAGTGTTCTTGGGTGGCACAGAGTGTTCTTGAGTGACACAGAGGGTTCTTGGGTGACACAGAGGGTACTTGGGTGGCACAGAGTGTTCTTGGGTGGCACAGAGTGTTCTTGAGTGACACAGAGGGTTCTTGGGTGACACAGAGGGTACTTGGGTGGCACAGAGTGTTCTTGGGTGGCACAGAGTGTTCTTGAGTGACACAGAGGGTTCTTGGGTGACACAGAGGGTACTTGGGTGGCACAGAGTGTTCTTGGGTGGCACAGAGTGTTCTTGAGTGACACAGAGGGTTCTTGGGTGACACAGAGGTTTCCTATGTGGCACAGAGGGTACTTGGGTGGCACAGACTGTTCTTGGGTGGCACAGAGTGTTCTTGAGTGACACAGAGTGTTCTTGAGTGACACAGAGGGTTCTTGGGTGACACAGAAGGTTCTTGGGTGACACAGAGTGTACTTTGGTGGCACAGAGGTTCCCTGTGGTCTCACTGCTTAGGTCAAGCAGATGTTCCCTTTTATTTTGAAAGATGCCACTCCAAAATAAAGAGCTTTTTACAACAAAAAAAAAGCCTATAAGGATAATTCCTTACAGCTCCTTTTTTATCTCTTTGGGTGCTTGGCAGTTCCCAAAATCCTGCTGGGGGTGTGTGTGGGATTTCTCCTCCATCCTCCCCTCCCTATCCCACATTTCTGTTAGATCTTGCATCTAAAAGGCTGCAGGATGAGGAGGACCAGGCTGGGGATGCCCACAATTATCCTGCTGCAGCAGGGATGAGGGAAAAGGGAGGGAGGAGGGAGGGAGGGAGGAAAACTGATCCTGAAGTTTCCATCCTGTGAAATTGAAGCGCATGTGCCTATAATGAAATATTTCCTCCCATTTCATGGCAGCTCAGTAATTCCTGATGGCAGGGAGCCTGGGAAAACAGATCCCCCCTGCTCCCACCCACAGTGCCTGACCGCACCAGCAGGGCCAAAACAAGGCTTTCCTTTTGCTGGGACTTGGGGGTTCCCCTAACCTCCTACCTGGACACCTTTAGAGCATCCTTCAAATGGGAACCCATGGGGAGCTCTTCCCCTTCTCCTCTCCTCTTCCAGCAAAGAGAAATCTACATTTCCAAAGGGATTTCAACACAGGGATGTGGTAGCTTGGCATCTCTACTTGTGTCCCCAGGCTGGGTGAATTGTGGTGCTGTGACCCCGAGGGTTGCCACCCCTAGCAAAAGTCACTGCTTTCATTTACTTTACAATTATGTGAGGGCTTGTTGGTGTTTTGGGGTTTTTTTTTCAGCTCTCCTAAATTGAATTAAACTTTGATCAAAATTCTAAGCAGGGCAAGAGAATTGAAAAAGGAGATTTGGTGCCAGAACAAGCACAGTAATAATATTAATAATGACAAAAAGCAACAACAAGCTCTTAAACACTTCCAGGCTGAGTTGAAGGAGTTCAGGCTACTGGGCTGAGTCAGGCAGAGCATTGGGAGTCCTCAGGACCCTTTGAAATCTTGGATGCAGCCAAGGACACCAGAAAGATGCTGCACAACCAGATTGCCCTTTGGTATTGCACTTCCCTAGCAAATGGAAGTAAATTGGTGGCACTGAAATGAGTAGATCCAAGCCAGGATGCTGTTGGCCTTCTTGGCATCTTCTGGCTTATCTTCAGCCATTATCAACCAACACTCCCAGCTCTTTTTCCTCTGCCACCTGGAGCATTGCAGGGAGTTGTTGGGATCCAAAAGGGACACTTGGCTTTGTCCCTTTTTGCCTTATAGCCATAGCCCAGGTCTGGACAAAAGCCTTGTTGTGGTGGGTGTAGCATCCCTTGCATGTGGATCTCACAGCCATCCCAGGGAGGTTCTGAGCTGTTGCCCTCACAGAGGCATTTTCCCTTGTTTTTCCTAACAACTCACTCCTCACCCTTTCATATAAAACTAGTGGGTTTAGGTTTTAAAATGCACAGATGCTTGAACCCTTGAAGAAAAAAAGCACAATTCTCCCCCTCCTGCTCTCATTCTTTTAGTTTGGTAAAGAGTTGGTCAAAGTGTTGCTTCAGGTGTAGCTCCTAAGATGCTGCTAACAGGAGGAAGTTAGGATCATATCAATTCCTCAGCCAGCTCAATGACTCCTGAATCCAGAGGCTCTGTGGTTCTTCCTTTCACATGTGTGCTTTGCCTTGTTTCCCATGTGCTTAATGCATCCCAGGAGTGGGAGGCAAGACCTTTGGAAGTGTCCTGCTAACATGAGCTTGCAATGAATATTACTCATTTCTTGGTCCAAAAGTGAACTAGAGGATTTCAGGACCAAGAGGGGGAAATGACTGTGTCCAGCTTTGGACATGGCTAATTAGAGTTACACTTATTAATGCTCTGGCACTGATTAGATCTAAGGTTGATGAAGCAATATTGGGAAAACAAGGCATCCTAGATTAGAAGCAGAGGAGGACAGAACACAAACCACCAGCCCTGGCCAACAAATGGAGTCTCTGAGCACAGGGATGACTCCATTTCTTATTCTCAATTCAAAGAAATACCATAAAATTGCCCTGACTGGAGGTTTTGAGTTAGAACAGAGCTAATTCTGCTCAGTGGTTTTCCTTTGGAGCTCAGTCTCAGTCCCTTGTGCAGCTCCCAGCATGGTCTCACAGTGTCTGCTGCTAACAGGGACAACTCTGGAGGGGGAGAGTTAGTTAAGCAAGGCTTGGGGTGCAGACCAAGGGCACTGCTCAATCTGTGTCCCACTTTCACAGCATCACAGAATGTCAGGGGTTGGAAGGGACAGAGAAAGATCATCTAGTGCAACCCCCCTGCCAGAGCAGGAGCACCTAGAGCAGCTCACACAGCAATGTGTCCAGGCAGCTCTGCAATGGCTCCAGACAAGGAGACTCCACAGGCTCCTGGGCAGCCTGGGCCAGTGCTCTGGCACCTGAACTACAAACAAGTTCCTCCTCAGCTTAATACTAAACCTCCTGTGCTCCAACTTGCTCCCATTGCCTCTTGTNTGGCATCATCCACAAACTTGCACTTTGGGGTACAGGAAGTAAGAGGTGGCACCTGCAGGGAGGAGAGTACAGGAGAGGTGACCTTAAACTGACCAGCAAGGGATTCCATCCCATGGATGTCATATTCAGTATAAAGCTGAGGGATCATGAGGGTCAAATCCTTCTTCAATGGCCAATATCCCAGGAGGACTCTGTCCATTCTGCCTTCAATCCCAATCCATGTGTTCCTGAATCCAGCTCCAGAATTCAGATGGATTGGCTCTTATTAGGCTTTGTGTTTTCTTTTCCCAGCTCATGGTCTGGCTCCCAATATTAAATAGGAATTACTTGAAGGATTAATAAATACTCTTTGTTTGTTCTGTGTGAGCTCACTTCTGCCTCTGTGCCTCATTAGGGTCTCTTTTCCCTTCTGGCTTCAGAGGTGGGGGATGCCACATCTGTGATGTGCACATTTGGACTCATTAAATACCCTCAAGATTAAAAAAAGTCATCTTCTCCATTTATTTCTCTTTATCTTGTCTTATCTTTCACAATCCAAAGCTTCCCTGCCTCCTTTTGCTCTCCCAATCATCCCATTTTCAGCCTTTCTGAGTCTGAAGAACCTCTTTATTTGGTGATTTACTGGAAGAGCTGTTGACATCTCCAAAACAAAGCTCCCTCCTCCTGATTTTATCTCTCTCCATGGTCTTGTTTCCGGTTGTTACTCCTTTTGGCTGATACTTCCAGAGGGACTTTCCAAAGAAGAGACTCCAAAGTCATCTCCAAATGCATCTGAATAACATCCAGGAAGAAAAGTGGAGATGGGTTACAAATACCAAGCATGACTACCTTTTTACTGGAAGAAGCAAAACACACAGGAAGAAATCCAAGCAGGATACAATCAGCCTGGGAGATGCTCGAGCATCCTGACGTCAGAGCATGACACAGGGAGACAAGCATCAAGCCCAATAATGCTTACAAATCCCCTACAAAGAAGCCAAGAAGGTCAACAGCATCCTGCTCCATCAGCTCCATGTCCTTTCTGTGTTGAGGGCTCCAGAGCTGGACACAGTATTCCAAAGGAGGTGTCAGCAGAGCAAAGTGGTAAATCATGCCTGGTGCAGAGCTTCTTTTCCAAGCCTTCCAAAGCACTGTACCACAGCTTCTCTTCCTTCCTCCTGTCCCAGGGCTTGCTTTAATAAATCCCATACTGGAGCAATGGGAAACAGAGTCATTTTCTGCTTCTGGAGCATTTCAGCTACACTTTTTGCTCTCTATTTTCCCAAAGCCTCTGAGGGCTAAAAGCCAGGTCTTCTCCTGCCTCTTCTGCAGAGAGGAATGGTTCCCTGGAGAGAGAGGGACATCACAGAGGTGACACCTTCCCCCTGCCCTGAAGGGATTGCCAGGGTAGGAGGACAGGCTTGAGATCCTTCTGCCTGCAGAAAGCCACTGCCTGCTTTGGGAGGTTGGATTTAGGAAGGGGTTCCCTGACCCCTTTATGTCAGCCCTTTTAATGGCTATAGTGTGCCACCTCAGCCTTTGGTCTTGGCTCTCCCTCTGAGCACAGCAGAAAGCCTCATTTGCCTGAGGGGGAAGGCATTAGGATTACTCTAAACAAGGAATTACTCTAAACAAGGATTAAATCTGCTCCTGGTTGACAAATGGCTTTTACTGCCCCTGTTAGGCATCTGCTGCCAAATGCCCAGCTGGCAACTTCTCCCCAGCAAGGCCCAGGGATAAGGCATTGAATTGCTGGACTTTTATGGTCATGGATCCAGGAGGCTCTAAACACTCTGGATTTCAGTGCATTAAAGATGTGTTGGCTCAGGCAGCTCCTAGGTGCTTCACAGAGGGATGGGATGGGGTTGGCACAAAGCAGAAGCTCTGTAACTTGCCTGCCCTCAGCCATGCTGTCCATCCTGCAGGAGCTGTGCTCTGCCTGCCAGCAGCTCTGCTCACAGCTCTGTGCTCATTTATCCTCTCCCAAAATGAAGAAACACTGCCTCTGCTTTTAAGTCTGCATCCTGAGGTGGTTGTGGCAATGATGGTGATGATAGAATGGGTTGGGATGGGATGGGATCTTTCCAGATCATCTAGTCCAATCCTCCTGCAGGCAGCAGGGACATCTCCAACTAGAGTAGGTTGCTCCCAGTCCCAGACAACCTCACCTGGGATAGTTCCAGGGATGGAGGATCATCTCCCACCTCTCTGGGCAACCTGGGCCAGGCTTTCACCAGCCTCACTGTGAAACATTTCTTCCTTCTATTTATTCTAATTCTACCTCTTTGAGTTGCAAACCATCACCTCTTGTCCTATCACAAAAACTTCTCTCCTCCTCTTTCTTCTAGGCTCCTTTAAGCACTGAAAGGCTGCAGTAAGATCTCCCAAGGAGCCTTCTCCAGGCTGAACAAATCCAACTCTCTCATCCTGTCCTCCCAGCAGAGAGCTTCCAGCTCTTGGATCATTTCTGTGGCTTCCTCTGGATGTGCTCCACCAACTCCATGTCTGTTTTGTGCTGAGGTTTCCAGAGCTGGACCTAACCCTACAGATGAGATCTCCCCAGAGCAAAGCAGAGAGGCACAATCCTCTCCCTTATCCTGCTGGATATGAGCCCAGGATCCAGTTGGCTTCTGGGCTATGAGCACACATTGCTGGGTCATGTCCAGCTTCTCATCCACCAGTATCCCCAAGTTCTTCTCTGTAGAGCTGCTCTCCATCCCTTTATCCCCTTAGCCTGGATTGATAGGGGGGATTTCCCTGACCTAGGTGCAGGATACCCTGAGCCTCCATGGAAAACAGTAGGAAATGGACTCTTACAGGACAAAGGAGGCAACAGCAAAAGCATGGAAAAACTCACATGGCTCTGAATGGAACCACTTTCCATCTCCAAGCACTGAACCCAAAAGAGCAAAAAACCAAGCTACCACCCAAAAAGAGACTGAGAGCTCCTGGCCAAAAGGATTCCATTTCCTTTTTGTTCTCCAGCAAGAAATCCATTTCAATGCAAGGAAAAAACCTCTCATTTTTGGAGCATCATTTCAGTGCTTTGCCTTGCAATAAAAAGGATTTGGATGGGATTATGGCAACCTTTAAAATCCACAGCCTAGCAGAAAAAAATACTTTTGCATGTCTCTCCTTCAATTCCCTAAGGAATCTTGTAACTCTGCAGGTGTCCATGCCTGCTCCTTTCAAAGGGAATGGCCCAAACTTGCTTTGACAGCACTAAAAGCAAATTTGAGCCTGTTCACTGCAACCACTTCTCTGTGCTCTCCTGGCCAAAAGTCTTTCAGCACGCACCTGCTTTCTGTTTGGCTTGCTGAAGACATGGAAAAGTCCTGACTTTTAACTGAAAAGCAGCCTTGCTTTCACTACAGAATGAAAGAAAAACCCAAATCCAAGTCAAATTGCTGATTTCTGCCTCTCCTTTGGGGTTTTTGTAAGGTCCCTATCAAACCTCCTGAGTTGATCCAGCTCCATTTATTGCCAATATTGTGCTCTTGCATGTTGGGTTTGTTATTCTGAGTCATATCACAAACATTTTAGCAACAACAACAACAACAACAACAAAAAAAGCCTTACAGGGAAGGTAAAGAAGCCAAAATCACCAGATGGAGAAAAGCACATCTTAAGGGGATGACATTTGGCAGGAGAAGCAGAAGAGAATTAAGAGGTTGGTTTGATCTGCCCCACATTCTCTCACTGCTTATGCTTAGCAGGAAATTGTTGAGGCTGAACCAAAATAAAGGCCTAGTTTTAGAGCATTTTTCCTCTTTACAAGTTTTGTTTGGGGAGGAGGAGGGGGGGGACACAACCCCACAGCTTATTAATTAGAAATCCACACACACATTCAAACATCCAATTTTATTCTTTAGGCTTCAGCCCAACCTTCAAGAAGGGAAGCAGATGAAAGCAATAATCAGGTCCTTCAGCTACAAAGGGGGAAAAAAAAGCAGAATCACAATCAAAGCTAGCTAAACACATGGTGTTCTGATGGAAAACAACACCACCCAAAAAGAGCTGAGCTGGCAATAGAGCTTAGAGAGCTCTTCCACACCTCTGGCACAACAAGATGCCATCACCCCCCCCCATGATGACCACCACTTATGTCCCCTTGGAGCAGAGCATCCTGGCTTGGTTCTGCCATGGGAACACTTGGAAGGATGCTCAGCATATTTTGGATTGTTTTCTTGCCTAACAAAAGTTATCAGCTCTCAAAATGGAGTTGTTGATGCTGGAGCCTTCCAGAAGTTTGCCATGTCTTTCCCCAGAGCAGGAAGAGAGCTGTTTGTCAATAGCAGTTCCAAGGTGCCTGTTTGGAGATGGAGAGATCATATCCTAAGCATCCCAGGGTTGTGCTGATCCAAAACAGGAGGAGAAACAGGCAAAGGGAACAGGATGGGATTTGCTGGGATGTGATGGGGGTTTGTGTTGTCACAGCAAGTGAAGATAGAGATCTTCTCCTAAAGACAATTCACAACACATTAGACCAAGGAGAAGTCTCTGGCTGTTTTAGACAGGGAAATCAAGTTATTCCATTGGCTAGTGTGAAAATCTTCCCCTTGCCCCCCAAAACTTTAGCCTTTTCCTTGCTGCAGAGAGCTATGGATCACATTAGTGGTTACTCCATTGTACACAAATGAGTGCAGAGAGTTGTTGTTAAGCTGAAGCTAGCACTCCAGTAAATGCAGGAGAGCCTGGAAAGGAAGAGCTGAGGACAAGCACAGATCCTGTTACACTTTCCACTCTCCAAATTCCATTTTGAACTCTACTTGAAACCCACAAAGAGAAGCCAGGGAAAGATTAGCCTTTCCAAATCAAGAGCAGTGTGCAAATGAGTAAAAAAGAAAGCATCCACCTCCAGTAAAATCCCAAATGAAGCAAGAGCCTAATGCTCTGTGAAGTTATTTCCCTTTCAGTCACGTTCCCTTGGCTCAGACCAGGTTCACTATGTGCTAATATCCCCAAGCTTGCAGTCAAAGTGCACACAACAAGGCATGGGGAGGAGAGCTAAGTTGTAGTTCATGCCATAAACTTCTCCTTTCAGTGGCTTGATTCTTCTTGCAGCAGCAACTGCTTCAAGGCTGAGCCTTGATGTTGTGCAGGAGCAGGGCTGTGGATGGAAGTGGAGGATGCTTTCCATGACATAGGAGCCTGCTAGTAAAGATGAGATGTTGTGAGCTGACAGCAGACCCAACAGGTCTGCTTGGGGAAGGCTGATGGGTTTATGCACTGCACAAATCAGGCCTCAAGCCTGTTATGTGTTGGGTGAACCTCTGGCAAGAGTCTTGCCTGCCACAGTTTATGGTGCAAGAGCCCAGCTGCACAAATGTATGGATGTGCTAAATCAATGGGGCTGTGCACAAATCTCTCCTCCTCTTTTAGTTTCAAACCATCCCTTCTGGTCCTGTCACAACAGGACCTGCTCAAAAGTCTCTTCTCAACTTACTTCCAGGCTTTTTTAATTCCTGAAAGGCTGCAGTAAGGTCTCCCTGGAGCCTTCTCTTCTCCAACTCTCTCAGCCTGTCCTCCCAGCAGAGAGCTTCCAGCCCTGGGATCATTCCTGTGCTCTCCTCTGGAGCTGCTCCACTAGGTTCTACTTCACTTAGCCTAGGCAAATCTACCAGGTGAGGTCTCCCCATGTTTGCTATGGACACCCCAATTCTACAGAAATCCCCCACAAGGCAACCCAATAACATTTGCTAACCTGCCCCTTGCCTTCCAGAGAGGGATCAGAACCATTCCCATGGAGCAGAACCATTCCCATGGAGCAGAACCATTCCCATGGTCCAGAACAACTTTGGGCATTGCATCCCTCAACGGCGTAGAAGGAGAAGCTGATATTTGGGGTTAAGAAACCAACCAGAGGATGGTTTCTTCTCCTCTTTGAGATGGATGGAGGGTGAGATACACAAACCAACACCAACCAAAATGTTTTCAGTCAGGACTTGTCAAGCAGGGAAGGATATTTGTGGGAAGGGAGAACTTTGCCACCCACTGCTGTTGCTTTGGTCACTGAAAGAAACTAACCCAAAATACCCAAATTCCAAACCATAAAATGGGATTTCCAAATCATACATTATTTCTTAAGGGAACTAAAATAAACTCAACCCCATTTTGGTTCATTTTTTCCCCTTGCTTTGTTGACCTTTTCATATTTTCCACCTTATTTTTTGCAGGATCCTCTCTGGTTTGCAGCTATTCCTGAGAAGATCCCAATCCTCTTAGCTGTCCTCACATATGGTCACAGAGCAGGATCAGGTCATCCCTTCTTAGCACTGGAAGCTTCAACCCAAACAAAGTCAAGATGCTTGCTAATGATACAGAAACCTCAGTGGTTTCTCTCAAGGTTTGGTTCAGCAACTAAAAATTTGGATTCTGGCTTGTGTAAACGAGCCAAAAACCTCCAGAATTGGTGCAATTCAGCTGGAGTTTCTGGAACTCTTGGAAGGAAGTAAGGATGGAGAGATTTTCCTACTTTTATTCCTGGAATTTTCCATAGCCCTAAGAGTAAGCAAGGTCCTGGTGGCATACACCCCAAAAAATCCATGCAAGGAGCAGGAACCAAATCCTAATTTCACCTGCATGCTTTTGAGGAGAGAGTTGTGTGTTACAAGGTCTACTTGCAACCAATATCAACACAGTTTCCTCATGCCTCAGAGGGTGGGAATATTTTGTGGTCAGCAACAGGTTGAGGGAGAGGATTGTGCCTCTTTGCTCTGCTCTGGAGAGACCTCACCTGCAGTGCTAGGTCTAGCTCTGGAGTGCTCAGCACAGCAGAGACATGGAGCTGCTGGAGCAGAGCCAGAGGAGAGCACAGAAATGATCCCAGAGCTGGAAGCTCTCTGCTGGGAGGAGAGGCTGAGAGAGTTGGGGTTGTTCAGCCTGGAGATGAGAAGGCTCCAGGGAGACTTAACTGCAGCCTTGCTGTGTTTAAAGCACCAAGAGGAAAGATGGGGAGAGACATTTTAGCAGAAGCTTTTGTGACAGGGTAAGGGGTGATGGTTTGAAACTAAAGGAGGAGAGATTTAGACTGAATATGAGGACCAATTTTTTCACCCTGAGGGTGGTGAGTGACTCGCCCAGATTGCCCAGAGAGGTGGGAGATATCCCATGCCTGGAATCATTCCAGGTCAGGTTTTTGGGGGCTGGGACCAACCTGCTCTAGTTGGAGATGTCATACAATCCTAGAATCCTAGAATGGTTTGGGTTGGAAGGGAGCTCTGGAG
>VWZO01005050.1:108540-144192 GCA_013396975.1 Bucco capensis
AGCTCTGGAGTGCTCAGCACAGCAGAGACATGGAGCTGCTGGAGCAGAGACAGAGGAGAGCACAGAAATGAGCTGAGGGTGGAAGCTCTCTGCTGGGAGGAGAGGCTGAGAGAGTTGGGGTTGTTCAGCCTGGAGATGAGAAGGCTCCAGGGAGACTTAACTGCAGCCTTGCTGTGCTTAAAGCACCAAGAGGAAAGATGGGGAGAGACATTTTAGCAGAAGCTTTTGTGACAGGGTAAGGGGTGATGGTTTGAAACTAAAGGAGGAGAGATTTAGACTGAATATGAAGACCAATTTTTTCACCCTGAGGGTGGTGAGTGACTCGCCCAGATTGCCCAGAGAGGTGGGAGATATCCCATGCCTGGAATCATTCCAGGTCAGGTTTTTGGGGGCTGGGACCAACCTGCTCTAGTTGGAGATGTCATANGGACTTTTGTCCCTGAGGACTGCAGAGGGCTTGGACTCAATGTCCTTGACCTTCCAACCCAACCCATTCTATGATCTCTGATTTTGAAGACCCTTCCATTGCACCTTTTCACTCCCAACCCAAAAGGAGGTCACGAATCCCAGGGCTCATCCTCAGAACAATCCTTAACAGTCAAATTGTTTCTTGGTGAGCATGAGGAAGCTTGGAAGAGAAGCACTGACATAAGCTGTGAGCAGAATTTCCTTCCAGAGGGTTGGATGAGGTTTCAGAGCAGTGTATCTGGGTGTTCTGCAGCATGACATATCCTGTTACTAATTCCCCTAATTGCATGTCTGGGCTAAAAACAGCCTGAGTTTTCCTAAGAAGTTACATTCTTCATAACCTTACTGAAAACACTGTGGTAAAACTCAAAGTAAATCTTGAAAGTGATGCATGTAGATTATCAATCAGCATGGACATGCAGATGATGTTTACCTCAAGCTTGTTTATGTGACTCTGCCACTCAGTTCTTCTTGGGTTTTGCCAAAAGTGCAGCAGAACACAAGATAGAGCAAATGGGGAGAGGTTCAAGCTTTCCTTCTTCAAGCTCATATTCCATGGATCAGTGCCAGGAATGCAATGCCCACCAACATAACCACCTCCAGGTAGCAAAAGGGACAACTAGATGTAACCTCCCTTGCTCTTCAAGAGCCCAAATGGTGCATTGTGGGCAGGCAGATTGACTCCCAACTGAGCCTATTGCTTGAAGAAGGTCCAAGAGCAAAGAGCCTCGGAATAATCTTGGATGCAGGATGATGTGTCAGGGATATACAGCCCTGTCTAGATGTATTTGGATCATTTAAATGGTGGGGGTTTTTTTTCAACTGTTAAAACATTGTTATCCCACTAGAAACAACTCCCTGGAGAACCCTAGCGAGATGCTGAGCACAGGAGGAGGGCACCACAGAATCACAGAATGTTAGGGGTTGGAAGGGACAGAGAAAGCTCATCTAGTGCNCTCCAGGGGCTGTGAGACATTCCTGACCTACCAACCACACCAGTTCCCAGCTCCTCCCACAGGGACCAGCCATGGAGCTGAGTCATTTGAGGAGAGGACATGGCCTTGGCAGTGGAGAACAAGATGTGTGGAGGCACTTGACATGCAAGTGAAGCAATCTGAAAGGTGGAGCCCCTGAGGGGGGTGGGGGGTTCATTATTCCAAATCAGGGTTGGGTTTTTTTTTTTCAGCTGTGAATATCAATTTCCACAGAGGTCAGGAAATGACACACATGTGCATTGTTGTCACCTCCAGAAGGAGTGGGAAGGCTGCTTTTGGCCAGGGCCCAGCAGCAGTGAACATGCACTTTTAGGAAGAGCATTATCTCACTGCTGAAAGGCCACTTGGAAGAGACCTGCTCCATCAGCTCCATGTCTTTTGTGTGTTGAGGGCTCCAGAACTGGACCCAGTATTGCAGAGGAGGTGTGAGCAGAGCAGAGTGCAGTGGCAGAATCACCTCTCTGGCTCTGCTGGCCACGCTTCTCTTGCTGCAGCCCAGGATGCCATTGTGCTTCTGGGCTGCCAGCGTGCACTGGTTGCTCATGTGCAGCTTCTCAGCCACCAGCACCCCAAGGCCTTTTCTGCAGGGCTGCTCTCCATCATCTCATCCCCTAGCCTGGATTGATAGTGGGGATTGTTCTGACCCAGGGGCAGGACCCTGCACTTGGTCTTGTTGAAGCTCCTGAGGTTCCCCTGGGCTCACCTCTCCAGCTTGTCCAGGTCCTTCTGGATGACATCCCACCCCTCCAACTTATCTCCAGCACCCCATAGCTTGGTGTCATCTCCTAAAACACAAAGGGGATATTGATACCAGATGGGGAATTGTGGAAGATCTTTAGTGGGCTGAAGATGCTTCCTTGAGAGGTGCAGTGCCTTCCCTCTTTGCTTTCATCTATCTCTAAAACAAGAGATGCTAAATCCTAAGAGAAAGCCTCCTGGTCTACCCTTTTTGGGTTGTTTTCTCTTCTTGCTTTCCTGCTTCCCTGAATTCACCATATTCTTCCAATTCCAGCTGTATGGTAGGACCTGAGCTTCCCCAAACTCTTAGTCAAGCTGAATTCTTTCCTCTGCCATCTGAAGGTGCCTTTCCCTTTTTCAGCAGCTATTTTTCCTTCCTACTGAAGCACCATTTGTGAGCTTTGGGATCTTTCCTGAGAAGCCCATCACCTTTTCTTGTCAGCCTTGGTCAACGTTGACCAAAACTCAAATAGCTTTTTAAGTTCAGGATCCTTTCAAATTCCTGATTGGGTTTTATTTTTGCTAGTCAAGGCAGAGAAAAAGAGCTATTTGTTAGAAAAACAGTGTCAGGGAAGTTGCAGATGACATTTGCCAACGTTAACATCATCAAAGCTAAATCTCTGACAGCTCTGTAAACAATCACTCCTCAGATGAATGTCTACAGAGCCTAGGGTTTGTGCCTTGCAGCATGCTGCTCCTACATTTCCAATGAGGAGAAAATGCATGGAGTAGGAGGAGGTCTCCTCAGAGAACAGCTGAAAGGGAGAGATTTGGATTGTTCTTTACAGGTTTGAGGCTTTCCTTGAAAATCAGGAGGAACTACTCCAGCCTAAAGCAAGTGTTCACAGCATCCTCAGAGCATGGAGCCTCAAGTTGTCCCAGGGGAGGTTTAAATTGAATATTAGAAACAATTTCTTCCCTGAAAAGGTTGTTAAAGCTTGGCTGAGGCTGCCCAGAGCTGTGCTGGAGTCCCCATCCCTGAAGGGGTTTAAGAAACATTGAGATGCTCTCCTTAGGGCCATGGGTTAGTGGTTAGGTAGTGATAGCTATGGTTGGACTTGGTGAGCTTAGAGGTCTCTTCCAAGCTTTTTGATTGTGATTCCCTCTCTCCTGGCTCTTCCAAGGATCAGTACATCTCAATTTGAATAAACAACAACTCAAGATATTCCAAAACCCTGCCAGCAAGTGGCTTGCTTTTTGCTTTCCTAGAGGAAACCTTTTCTTTCTCATCTTCTGTGTTCTCAGTTCATTTGAATGCTGGTGAAGGAAAACACTCCCAGTCCAAGCTCTTAGACCAGACTCAACATCTAAATAAGATTGTGTGTCCCTGCACTGTCATTAAATAGTGCAGAAAACACACTTCTGTGTCATCTTTGAGTTTTGTGCTGCTGTTTATCCCTTCTGGAGGATGTACAATCTCAGCCCAGGCTGAGGAAGAGGTGAGATTTTATTCTCTCTATATATTTAATAGCTAAGGCAGAGCATCCTCAAGCTCCCCCTGCTCTGCAGCAGCATCAAAAAGAATGTGATGCCTTGCAGAGCTGAGGCCAGCATCCCTCAAAATGATTTTTCCTGTGGGCTGGAAAAGATTGTAGGAGAAACTCTGCTGAGCTGCTGCTGCTGCAGTGACAGGCTCCACACAACAGCAGCTTTTCACTTCATCTATATTTATAGCAAAATGGAAACAAAATGTGCTTTAAAGTAAACAATAGTATTTCCAGAGCCTCACTGCTTCTTCTGGCTTTGGGTAGCTCCCAAAGCAAAGCTTTTCACACTGCAGGCAGTGATAAAAAGGTAAAGCAGGGAGAGGGAAATCCAAGCCTGGCTCAAGTCTCTGCCACTGATGGGTTTTTTTAACCAATAAAGCCAAGTTTTACCTCAAAACTTCTCTTGGGTGACTGCAAAAGGAAGGTAAGATGCTTGCTGAGATCTCTGCTCTTCCTTTTCTTATCTAAGCCAGTGGCAGGATCAACCTGAGGAGGAAAAATCCCCATCACCACCAATTAACCAAGGTTTCACTAACTTCAACCACAGGCTTGTAGAAGGAAACTTGATGGATGGCAAGGAGGAACCACATACTTGCATAGTTTGTAGCTTGCTGTTTGCATCCTTGGGCTCTTTGCCCAGGCTTAAGGGACAATTTGCCCTGGTGAGCATTAACTAAAGAACATATTTACCAAGAGCCAATTGAATCAACATCATCTGATGTCATTGCAAGGACTTGTTGAGCTTGTGTTTTGGGTGGGTTTTTTTTTCCTCCCTTCATCATATGAGGAAGGTGATTAAAGCATTTGTGACCACAAAGTGTCTCATCAGGATTATTTGGATAGAAGAGTGAGTTTTGGTTGTAGGAACTAAAGAGCAAGAAAGAGGTCAACACCTCCACTGTGTGACCAGAGAAGAGGTGAACCAAGGACAAAATAGAGCTGTTGACCTGTAGGGAAATGTCCCTTCTAGTCACCAGTAGAAACACAGCAGGTTAAACAGGATGAGAGGAAATAGCCTCAAGTTGCACCAGGGGAGGTTTAGATTGGATGTCAGGAGGAATTTCTTCACTGCAAGAGTTGTTAAGTCTTGGCCCAGGTTGCCTAGGGAGGTGTTGGAGTCACCAGCCCTGGAGGGGTTCAAAACTCATGTTGGGGACATGGTTTAGTGGCATGGGAGTGATGGGTTAGTGAGGTCACAGAGTGCACCCAGTGCTGTGGGACTTGGAGATAGAATCATAGATGGTTGAAAGGGACATTTCAAGCTCATCTAGCCAGCAGGGACATCTCCAACTAGAGCAGGCTGCTCAGAAACCCAAGGATGGGACATCTCCCACCTCTCTGGGCAACCTAGGGTCTCCCCAACCCTCAGTGTGAAACATTTCTTTCCTCTGTTTAATCTAAATCTCCCTCTTTTAGTTTCAAACCATCAGCCCTGTTCCTATCTCCACAGGCCCCTTCAGCATAGCATTTTGGAAGAGAAAAATATGAAGGAGCAGATGATCAACCAGAAAACTCTCAGTAGCAGGAAGGACCCAAAGCACCTCTTTGCTTTTGAATCTTGGCTGACCCTAGGGAGTCTCCTTCCTCATTTTGGTCAGGAAGCAGAACTTTTCCTGGGGAAAGCCCCTGTCAGTAGAGGTGTCAAGGAAGCCAAGAGAAAAGAATAGAAATTATAACAAGAAAAAATAAGAGAAACTAACAATTATGCAAGATTGAAAGCCCTGTGAGGGGCTGGCCACCTGAAGCACCCACAGAAGGAAGGGTGCTGGGAATGATGCCCTGACCTTAGGCCAGGCTCTGCAGGCCTCTATCTGCCTTATTACTTCATGATATCACAGAATGATTGAATCACATCCCCTCCTTACTCATCCCTCTGATGTTTCAGTGCCTCCTGGACTTTCCACCATGGCTGTGGATGGCTTGTAGGCTGGGCTATGGGATACAGCATCAGCTACATGACCTCAAACATCATCTCCCCTCCATGCTGCCTCACTGGAGACTTCCACAGAAACATGACTAAGGTCAATGTGCCTGCCAACATCTGTTGGACAAAGGTGAAGCTAAGCAGAGTGATCATAGTCTGAGGTTTTGTTATTTGAGGTTAGAACATGAGAAATCAGCACAAACACTGCCTGGTTTCACACGTAAAGGAAGAGCTGCCCCAAGGAATTGGAGCATTCCAGCCCAAAGGAGACACTTCTTCATCCCATCAGCTCTCTTACTAGAGGGAATAACCAGCTTGGACTGATGTTTTGCCTTCAACTTGGGCCAGCCAAGCTTCAGGGCATGCTAAATTCAGAGCTGCATTTATTATCTTAAAAAATGTGGGAAATAGGAAGGGTTGCAAATTCCCAAATTACTTTTCTTCTGCCTAACAGAAGCTGGCAGCAAATATATTGAAAATGTAAATATTTAAATACTTCCTTGCAAGCACAATTACCTTTTTTTTTTTTTTTTCCCCCCTTTTATTTATGTATTTGGGGGGGGAGGAAGGTTTGTGACTTGATTCATTCAGGAGCTATAAATACCCACTCAGGAAGCCAATGTCTGCGCTGGGTTTTGGGGAGCAATTGAAACCTTTCCTCAACTGTCTTCCTAATTATAATAAGTAGATGCCATACTGGGGCAAAAAAATATCCCTTGTCTCTGTAATTTAATTCAGGATAAGAAATAAAAACACACAAAAACATTAGAGTGCCCCAAAAAGGCTAATTTATAAGGGAGAGCTCAGCACCGCAAAGCTCCGTTAGCCTCTAAGCTTTCCCCTTGGCTCCCTCTGAGCGTGACAGAATTCCCTTAACTGCCTGAGAAAAGAGCAGGCTCCAGGCTTTCTTATTTATTTGGAAGAGCAGAAAGCAAGGAGAACAGTTCCTGCCTGCTCTCCAGGCAGAGGAATCACAGGCACTTCTTTTTTTTCCCCTCCTCCCCTCCTCTTCCCCACGCTGGCTGTAAACCGCACAGAAATGTAAAGCAATAAACCAATTTTATGAGGGCTTGTTTTTATCATGTTTACCAACCTCCTGCCTCTAGGATGCTTTCCAGAAGATAGGGTTTTAATAGGGCTTCTTCCAGTCCTCTGAGAGAGATAGAAGGGGGGGAAAAAAACCCACAGGACAACTCAAATTTAGGGTATTCTTCAGCATAGCGAAACAAGGAGCTTGGTCCTGTCCTCTTGTGGCTTGAGGATGCTTTGTTTTCAGTTATCTGTGCTCCAAAGTTCTTCCTCAGGGCCTTTGGCTTCACTGCATGGAAATGTTAAATACAATGTGGGTGGAAAACATAATGTAGGTGGAAAACATAATGTAGGTGGAAAACATAGTGTAGGTTTAAAAGACAATGGAGGTGGAAAACATAATGTAGGTGGAAAACACAGCGTAGGTGGAAAATACAATGTAGGTGGAAAAGAAGAGGTATAAAAGTGTAGGTGTAAAATGCAATATAGATATAAAATACACTGGAGGTGCAAAATGTAATGTGGGTGTAGAATAACAAGTATAAAAATGTGGGTGTAAAATAACAGGTATAAAAGTGTGGGTGTAAAATACAACGTGGGTGTAAAACGTACTGGAGGTGTCAAACACAATGTCGGTGTAAACTAATGTGGGTGTAAAGGATAATATAGGTAATAAAATATACTGGAGGTATAAAATGTACTGTAGGTGTTAAATGGAGATGTAAAATATGATGGGGGTGCAAAATTTAAGATGGGAGTAAAATACTGTGGGTGTAAAATACATTGTAAATGTAAGATCGAATCACAGAATCCTTTAAATTGAAATCAACCTCTAAGATTAGCAAGTCCAGCATCACATCTCCATGAGTTTTCAATCCCTCTAGGGATGGAGATTCCACCAACACCCTGGGAAGCCTTTTGGGGAAGGAATTTTGTATGATATATTTGTATAATATATTTGTAAGATATATATGTATAATACGTATGTAAATAGATGGAATACACGTGAAATAGAATGTAGATGTGAAATAGAATGTAGGTATAAAAGAGAATGGATGTAAAATAGAATGTAGATGTGTAATAAAATGTAGGTATAAAAGAGAATGGATGTAAAATAGAATGTAGATGTGTAATAAAATGTGGGTATAAAAGAGAATGTGGATATAAAATGGAATGTGGGTATAAAATAGAATGTAGGTATAAAAGAGGAAGTAGATATAAAAGAGAATGCAGGTATAAAATAGAAGGTAGATATAAAACAGAATGCAGGTATAAGACAAAGTAGATATCAAATAGAATATAGATATAAAATAGAATGTAGATATAAAATAGAATGTAGATATAAAATAGAATGTAGATATAAAATAGAATGCAGATATAAAATAGAATGCAGATATAAAATAGAAGGTAGATATAAAATAAAATGCAGGTATAAAATAGGTAGATATAAAATATGATGTAGATGTAAAATATGAGAAAGATGTAGAATAGAAGGTAGATATAAAATAAAATGCAGGTATAAAAGAGAAAGTAGATATAAAACAGAATGTAGGTATAAAATAGAATGTAGGTATAAAATAGAAAGTAGATATGAAATAAAATGCAGGTATAAAATAGAAGGTAGATATAGAACAGAATGCAGGTATAAGAGAAAGTAGATATAAAATAGAATGCAGGTATAAAATATGATGTAGATGTAAAATAGGATGATGTAGATGGAAAATATGATAGTAGATGTAAAATATGATGAAGATGTAAAATATGATGAAGATGTAAAATATGATGAAGATGTAAAATATGACGAAGATGTAAAATACGATGAAGATGTAAAATAGAACAGAAATATAAATGGTGATGTAGATGTAAAATAGAATGTAGATATAAAGGATGTAGATGTAAAACATAACCCTTGCAGGTTATCAATTAAAAAGCTCAAGGTGGGAAGGGAGAAATAAATGCCTGCAAAACCTTTATGAGAAAACACCTGAATTATTATGCTAGTATTCTTCCTCTTGCAGCCATGTGAAACAAAGCCCAAAGCAAGCTGAGCTTGGCTGTGAAAATTCCTTGGAGCACTCACCAAACAAAACCCAAACCCTAATAATAATTAAAAATCAGATTACTGGAAGCAACCTCCTGTATTTTTTCCTAAAGGTAAGAAACTACTCATTTGCTAGTTCAGCTAGTAGGAGTAAGAGAGAGAAAGAGAATCTCTCCTTTCCCTCCAGGAATTGTTTATTAGTCTAAGGGTTCTTCCTCTGATTTATCGATTGAGCTTTCCAAAGTTCCCCTCCAGGCTGGGTGCTCAGCACCCCCGGGGTGCCTGTCCTATGTTTCCAGCTGAAATGTTTACAATATTGGTGATTTACACCTTCCAGGTGTTCTTGTGGAAAATATCACTCCCTTGGCTTTGCGCGGGGTGGGAGTTTGTACAAGATATTGGTGGGCAAAGCTTCTCTTGTTCGTTAGAAGGGATGGGGCAAAAAGAAAAGGAGGGTGGGTTGATTTTGGTTTGTCTTTTTAACTTGCTGGTGGGATATGGATTTGGGAATTTTAGGAAAAACAGATAATTGATTGATGGAGTTACTGTGATTCCTAAAGTAGAGATTGGAGATGAAATGAGGTTGGTTGCTCGGGTGCAGTTCTCCTGTGGGATGGGAGGCAGCAAGTCCTGACAGGAAAATGGGCGGGAAAGATCTCTAAATGGCGGGGAAACATCTGCAAATAGAGGGGGGAAAATCTGGAAATAAGGGGGGAAATCTGCAAATAGCAGGGAAATGTTTGTGAAGGGGGGGAAAAATAGGCAAATAGTGGGGAAACGTCTGCAAATTGAGGAAAAAAGGTCGCCAAATGGGAGGGGAAACATCTGGAAATGGGGAGGAAAAAGATATGGAAAAGGGGAGGAAAAAGATCTGGAAATGGGGAGAAAAAAGATCTGGAAATGGGGAGAAAAAAGGTCTGGAAATGGGGGGAAAAATGATTGGAAATGGTGGGAAAAAAGATCTGGAAATGGGGAGAAAAAAGGTCTGGAAATGGTGGAAAAAAAGATCTGGAAATGGGGAGGGAAAAGATCTGGAAATGGGGAGGAAAAAGATCTGGAAATAGGTGGGAAATAGCTCTAAAGGGGACAAAAAGATCTGCAAGTGCAGCAAAAACATCTGTAAGTGGGGAGAAAAAAGATCTGCAAATGGGGGAAATATCTGTAAAAGGAGGGGAATACATGTAAATTGGGGAAATAATCTGAAAATAGGGGAAATATCTGTAAAGGGGGAAAAATATCTGCAAAAGGGGGAGAAATGTCTGTAAATAGGGGAAAAAAGATCCATAACTGGGGGGGAAAAAGATCTGTAACTGGCAAAAACATGCCTGCAAATGAGAGAGAGAAAAGATCTGTAAATGGGGAAGAAACATCTGTAAAGGGGCAAAAAAACCTGTGCAAATGGAGGAAAAATATCTTGTGCAGTTCTTTTTATTTCCTCCTTTATTTTGCAGCCCTGCAATTGCCATCCCACAGAAACTTTCTCCTGCCTTGAGCGACCAAAAAGTCATTTATCTCCGCGCCTGGATCCGCGGTGCAAAAAGCTTTGCATGTCACCAAGTGCTAATGAAGCAGTTAGGATGTGTTCTGGGGTTGCTGAAATAGGGCAAAAAAAAAACCACCCCAAAACGATTTTCTTTGAATTTATTTTGGTTTTTTTAATCCTCTCTATGTTTAGCAGCTTTTTCACTGTGGATTATTATCACTGCCTTTTTATTTCAGGTCTTCTTTTAGAAGATTGAGGAAGGAAAACTATCTTTAATTAGATAAAAAGTAGCTTCAAAAGTTGATTTTTTTGGTTGTTCAGCAGGAAAAATATTTTCTGGGGCTCAGTTTGCATTTACTAGGATCTTTTAATCTTATCCTTTAACGCTCAGATCATGTTGCTATCAGCTCAAGGCAGTAAATGCTACTTTGGTTTTCTCACTCCTTGCTTTTTACCTGCAGAAAGTGATTCAAATTAAATATGCTACTATTCAGATTAAATCTACTACTATTCAAATTAAATAGATCATTCAAATTAAAGATGCTGTTATTCAAATTAAATATGCTGTTATTCAAATTAAATATACTGTTATTCAAATTAAATATTCTACTATTCAAATTAAAGATACTACTATTCAAATTAAAGATACTACTATTCAAATTAAACATACTACTATTCAAATTAAAGATACTACTGTTCAAATTAAAGATACTACTATTCAAATTAAACATACTACTATTCAAATTAAACATACTACTATTCAAATTAAATATGCTGTTATTCAAATTAAAGATACTACAATTCAAATTAAAGATACTACTACTCAAGTTAAAGATACTACTATTTGAATTAAAGATACTACTATTCAAATTAAATACACTACTATTCAAATTAAATCTACTATTATTCAAATTAAATACACTACTATTCAAATTAAATACACTACTATTCATATTAAATACACTACTATTCATATTAAATACACTAGTATTCATATTAAATATACTAGTATTCATATTAAATACACTAGTATTCATATTAAATACACTAGTATTCATATTAAATATGCTACTATTCAAATTAAATATATTACTGAAATTAAAGATACTGCTATTCAAATTAAATATATTATTGAAATTAAAGATACTGCTATTCAAATTAAATATATTATTACTAAAATTAAATATAGCACTACTAAAATTAACTGTTTCTATTCACCAAAAAGAAAAAGTTGTAATAGGAAATTAGTATCATCTTTCAGTATTTTTTATTCCAGGTCAATCTGTGCCCAGGATTTAGCTGCAATGGAAAATAACTCAGATGTTGTTTTCAGCAATGTTGTTAGTGAAGCATTTGGCTAATTGCATTTTGTTCTCCTGCACGTAGAAAAATCCATGAGCTGAAAATCGTGAGGTTCATGCAATGAGGAAAATTTGGGTGGATGTTTGAGATGAGAAATGGGAATAAAATTCACCTGAGAAATGGGAATAAAATTCGCCTCAGAAATGGGAACAAAATTCACCTCAGAAATGGGAATAAAATTCACCTCAGTAATGGGAATAAAATTCACCTCAGAAATGAGAATAACTTGTGACAAGTTGTTGGGGAAAAACCAGCTTTGTGGTTGCTTCTGGGCCAAATCCTCTCCAGAAATGATGGACGATGCTAAATCTACATTGCTGAGGATCTCAAGCATCTTCTGTAACCCCCAACCAGGATATTCCTGCTCTAGGGAATAA
Source organism: Bucco capensis (assembly GCA_013396975.1). NCBI lineage: Eukaryota > Metazoa > Chordata > Aves > Piciformes > Bucconidae > Bucco > Bucco capensis. The sequence goes on from VWZO01005050.1 coordinate 120,445, forward strand.
AAGTGGAATAATACCAATTTTTCCTCCATAGGCTAAAGAGAAGGAAATCAATATAGTGATTATGTGAATCTCAAAGTTATTAGTTTATTGGTTTCTTTCTAAATCTGATTAGGTGAATCTCTAAATTATTAAATGCTTTGAATCTCTTTCTGAGATCTAAATGATTATGTGAAATTCTTTCTAAATTATTAGATTATTCAAATCTCTTTCTAAATCTGATTAGGTGACTCTAAATTATTAGATTATTTGAGTCTCTAAAGTGATCATGTAAATCTCTTAAATTATTCGAACCTCTAAATCTGATTATGTGAATCTCTTATATTATTTGAACCTCTAAATCTGATTATGTGAATCTCTAAACTATGAGATTGAGTCTCTAAGTGATTATGTGAATCTAAATTATTAGGTTACTTGGATCTCTTTCTAAATCATTAGATTATTTGAATCTCTAAATGTGATTACTTGAATCTCTAAATGTGATTGTGTGAATCTCTAAATGTGATTACTTGAATCTCTAAGTTATTAGAGTATTTGAACCTTTCTAAATCTGCTTATGTGACTCTCTTTAAATGATTAGATTATTTGAGGCTCTTTCTAAATCTAATTCATTGTGTCAATCTCGATTATTAGGTTATTTGAATCTCTAAATCTGATTATGTGACTGAATTATTAGAGGATTGGAGTCTCTAAATCTAAGCAAATATGTGAATCTCCACTTATTAGATTTGAATCTCTTTCTAAATCGAAGTGAATATGTGAGTTATTATTTTAATCTCTAAGTTGTTATATTTGAACCTTTGTAAATCTGATTGTGTGACTCTTCCTAAATCTCTCCATTTTTAGGTGATTTGAAGCTCTTTCTAAATATGATTATATGAATCTCTAAATAATTAGATTGAGTCTCTAATGATGTGAATCTCTTTCTAAATCCTTAGGTTATTTGAATCTGTTTCTAAATCTGATAAAGTGGATCTCCTTCTAAATTATTAGGTTATTTGAGTCTCTAAACTATTAGATTGAGTCTCTAAACTATTAGATTATTTGAGTCTCTAAACTAATAGATTATTTGAGTCTCTAAACTATTAGATTATTTGAGTCTCTAACCTATTAGATTGAGTCTCTAACCTATTAGATTATTCGAGTCTCTTTCTAAATCTAAGCAATAACACGAATTGCTTTCTAAATTATTAGATTATATGAGCCTTTCTAAAGCAAAATCTTTAGGTGAATCTCTTTCTAGATGAGATGATTTGAAGCTCTGTCTAAATCTAAGTGATGATGTGACTCACTAAACTCCAAGATTACCTGAATCTCTTTCTAAATCCAAGCGACGATGCGAATCTCCCTCTAAATTCTTCAAGCCTTTGAATCTCTTCCTAAAGCTAAGTGAATCTCCCTTAAAATGATTAGCTTCTGGGACTCTCCAACAGTAGAAAAAGAACTCTAGAAACCCAGATGAATTGCTCTTTCTTTCTCTCTAGTGCTGCTTGGAAATGCAACGCTGCAGCTTTCAGTCACCACTTCCATCTGCTAACTCCCTGGAAGCTGCAGCAGCTCCTCCACGAGTTCATCTCCATCTGTGACATTCCCTGGGTGGTAAACTCTGCCTTGGCTCTTTGCAAGTTTTGCTGTTAAGAAGCCAATCCAGCAAGATGAGAGTTGGATAGTGGTTATTTTACTGCTAGAGAGAAAGAAAAAAAAAAGAAAGCAAAGATGAAGCCAATACCTAATTTAGGGTTAAAAGCAAGTAATGTGGAGAAGGGGTTGACAGTTGTCAATGGGAGGCAGATTAGCAGCCTGACTTTTTGGAACATATAAACATCTGAAACCCGTTTCCTGTTTAAAGAGAGCAAAAAAAAAAACCCCTCTAGGTGGATGACCTCAGGCTGAGGGTTTTTTGGTGTTTTTTTTTATTAACAAATGTGAATTGTACATCATCGTGGAGAAAAAAAAAAGAAAAGGAATAAAAAATGGGCCACTCTTGGTGGTCTTGATGTATTCTGTCTAAGGGAGAGAAAGGAAGGGAAGGGGAGGGGGGAAAGGAGAAAAAAAAATAGAGGAAAAATAAACGTTACCTTCTCACTTTCAGGGTGGGCAATGCCATTCCAGCCACGGGGTCCTCGGCTCTGGGAAGTGTTAACTCTGTCACCGCAGCCCCCGCTCCTGAGCCTTGACTCTTCCAGGGTGCTCCGAAGAGGAGGAGGAGGAGGGGGAAAAAAAAAAAGCATTCCCGGAATTCCTCTTCTCTTCCTCCCTATCTTTGCTTGCGGATCCAGGCGCTGCAGGTTGATGTGGCTGCTGGCAGACTGCAGGGGGACAGAGGGAAGCTAACGCAGTGCTGAGCTAGTGCCAGGGAACAACAGGGACAACGGGATTCTTGCTCTTGGTTTTGTCCAAGTGTGTGTGTTGGCTGTTGTGCTTTCTGTTGTGTTTTAGTTTATTATCTTTATCATCATCGTTATCTTTAGTATCATCATTATGTTTAGCATCATCGTTATCTTTAGCATCATCGTTATCTTTAGCATCATCATTAACTTTATCATCATTATCTTTAGCATTATCATTATTATCATAATTATCATTATTACTATTATTGCTATTACTATTATTACTGTTACTATTCACTATTATAATTCATTCTTATAATATATTCTTATTATAATTATAATTCATTCTTATATTATTATTATTTATTATCATTATTATTACTGTTACTATTCACTATTATAATTCATCCTTATTATAATTCTCATAATTCATTCTCATACTATTATTTATTATCATTCTTTCCTATTCATTATTACAATTTCTTATTCATTCTTATGATTCATTATTATTGTTGTTATATTTATTATTGTTATTAACTGGATTTGGGCTTTGTGCAATGAGGAAAAATCTAGTGGACATTTGAGATGAGAAATGGGAGTAACATGCCCCTCAGTGATGGGAATACTAGTAGTAGAGATGGGAATACTAGTAGTAGAGATGGGAATAACGGTATCAGAGATGGGAATAACGGTATCAGAGATACTGGAATAACTTGTGACAAGCTGTTGGGGATAAACCAGCTTGGGTTTGCTGCTGGGCCAAATCCTCTCCAGAAATGCTGGACAATGCCAAGTCCACATTGTTGAGGGTCTTCAGGCTTCTTCTGCAGCCCCCATCAGGGTATTCCTGCTCTAGGGAATAAAAGTGGAATAGTAGCAGTTTTTTCCTCCATGGGCTGAAGAGAAGGAAATCAAAACAGAGATGATGTGAATCATAATTATTATTATTATTACTATTATTAATCCAAAGCTATAAACACACAGCCCCAGCTGTGACTGGAAAGCCAACTTTATCCTGACCTAACCCATTTGTCTTGGCTTTAGGTTCAAATCTCTTCTTGGAAGGTCATGTTTGGATCTTGCTGGCTGGAATAGGAACAGTGAGAGCTGTGGGATGCTCTTCACACTCACCCCACTCCATGAAGATGCTCTAAAAGCTTATTAAAAGGCATTGTATAAAGGTACCACATGCTCCAGCATATCATGAGCAGAAAAAAACCCAAGCTATCTTTTTCAAGCAGTGCAGATTTCATCTTTAGATGCTGATTTAATGGAAGCTCCTTGCCAAACCACAGCATCATTCCATTTACTTTTCACCCTCCCAACTCTCTAAGTGGAGCTGTAAGATTTCAATGAGTTGGGACAAGCTCAGGATGCTCTACTATAATTCTATTAGAAGATTTGATCCAATTGGGACTAGTTTAGGATGATCTGTAATTCTGTTATAAGATTTGATTGAGTTGGGACAAACTCAGGATGCTCTACTATAATTCTATGAGAAGATTTGGGCAAGCTTAGGATGCTCTACAATAATTCTGTTAGTTTTGGTTGAGTTGGGACAAGCTCAGGATGCTCTACTATAATTCTATGAGAAGATTTGGGCAAGCTTAGGATGCTCTACAATAATTCTGTTAGATTTGGTTGAGTTGGGACAAGCTCAGGATGCTCTATTATAAATCTATTAGAAGATTTGGTCAAGTTGGGCAAGATTAAGATGCTCTACAAGAATTCTTCTACAAGATTTGGTCAGGATGGGACCAACTTAGGATGCTCTACAATAATTCTGTTAGATCTGGTTGAGTTGAGACAACATAGGATGCTCTACTATCACTGTTAGAAGATTTGGTCAAGATGTCCCAAGCTTAGGAAGCTCTACTCTAATTCTGTTAGATTTAGTCAAGTTGGGACAAGCTTAGGATGCTCTACAAAAATTCTTCTATAAGATTTCACCAGTTTGGGACATGTTTAGGATGCTCCACTGTGATTCTGTCCTAAGGTTTTAAGAGGGGGGGATTTGCACTGAAGAAAAATGAAGACCTTGCCTTCAAAAAGGAGCTAGACATGATCTAGATTTGGCCAAATTCAAGCCATTTTTGGCCTGTTCTCACCAGTGGTTCTGGGACAGCAAAATGCTGTTAGTTCATCTTGTAGGATNACCTGTTCTCACCAGTAGTTCTGGGATACAGCAGGTCTGAGCAGCAAAATGCTGTTAGTTCATCTTGTAGGATATAAACTCACATCAAATATAAATGTCCAACTAACAGATCCACTCTGCAAGCCAACTCCAAGTCACCCACTGGTGTCACCAGGTTGTGGAGCAGACCCAGAACTCCTCATAACCCATCTAGAACTTGATGCTAATAGCCATAATTCACCCTTTAAGCTAAAAAAAAATCACTCTTCTTCACCCCAACCCCCCCAAAAGAAGCATTTTTTAGGGTATCTCTGACACCCATGCCCCACAAATGCCAGCAATTATTTTTTCTGATGAAGGATGACTCTAGGATGAAGGAAATCAATTAATTAATGAAGCTTCCTATCATCTGGATATGCCTTCAGCCAGGATAGTTTGGAGAAGAGCAGCTCCTATCTTATCTTGTCAGCTCATACCCTGATGGAAAGGGGAGAAAAATGATGGTTGGAGAGCCCCAGGCTTGGATAATTAGTAAAATCAAGTGACTTGCTGTTTGTTTGCTTTACCAAATGAACTTTTACCCCTCCACCACCACTCCTTTCCCTCCTCCTCACCCCCCCAGATCTTCACCATCTTCTCCTACAGCAGTGGAGATGACAGGTTAATGAGCAAAACCCCCAAAATTAGGCTTCTACAGCTAATTCTAAGTGCTCCTTGCTGGGATAGCTTCCATGAGCCAGCTGCTGCTCCACCATGGAATCTGAGCTCTTGGAGAGGATGGGGATGGGATGGCAAAGGGATAGAAATGGGCCTGCATAGAGAAGTTGTTGAGGAGTTATCTTCTGGGGTTGGCTTAGAAATGATCCTTCATAGACAAGGAGTTGAGTTGTCTTCTCCTTCTGGCATTGGCTTAGAAATGATCCTGCATAGACAAGGAGTTGAGTTGTCTTCTGCTCCTGGGGTTGGCTTAGAAATGATCCTTCATAGACAAGGAGTTGAGTTGTCTTCTCCTTCTGGGGTTGGCTTAGAAATGATCCTGCATAGACAAGGAGTTGAGTTGTCTTCTCCTTCTGGCATTGGCTTAGAAATGATCCAATGCTGAGGGATATATGGAGCCAGCACCCATCCTGCTCTATCCTATCCTCTCTGCAGGACATCTCCCACCCCTCACAACCCTGGAGGGGGGCTATTTTTTTCTCCTCATCTGATTTGATTTCTTCTCTGCTTCCCCCTCCAGCATCTCCATGAGCTGAGATAGCCACAGAGCAGCTTCTTCCCACTGATATCTCATCAGCTCCAGTCCAGGAGTCCTCAAAGACTTGGGATCATGGAGGTGAGTGGAGATAAAATCCCTTTCTACCTTTTCTCCATCAAAACAACTCTTGGGTCATATGTCACCTAGGCTTTTACCCTTTCTCTCAAGACCACTCCACAGTGTCCACCACAACCAAAACCAACATGGTCAAACTTTCAGAACCAAGCTATCCAGCCTGGTTCTGCCTCCAATTTCCTCTCCAGCCAGGGGATTTGTTGACATGCTACAGGGCAGCCCACCCAAACTGCAGCCAGACAGCAAGGGACATTTGAGAAGTTGCTAAACTCAGGTTTTGGAAAGGCTGGAGCTTGCTCCCTGTAAAAGGATCTCCTTCTGTCAGCATGGATTAAGCTAGAAAGCTTCAGGCTGCAGAGCAGTGCAAAGGCAGGCTCTGATAGTGAAGACCTCACGGGATATGTCAACAGATCATATCTTCTGTGGCTTCATTTCTGAGCTGCAGGGAGAACGTGAGGGTGATCTGCTCAGACAAATGGTTCTCCACAAGCTGTTAGGAAGTTCTCAGTGTGAGGAGAGCCTTCTGGTGATGACCATAGGGCTCTGATCCAGCCCTTCAGAGAAGACCCTTCTCCCTGATGGCATGAAATGAGATCTCCCTGCTCAGTTCAGCCATCAGCTTGGAGACAACCTGCATTTGAAAGCAATATTCATAGACTCATAGAATGGGTTGGGTTGGAAGGGATTTCTCAAGGTCATCTAGTCCAATCCCCTGCAGTCAGCAGGCACATCTCCAAGTAGAACAGGTTGCTCACAGACCCAAACAACCTGACCTGGAATAGTTCCAGGAATGGGCAATGGTTCCTCTCTGCACAACCTGGGACAGTGTCTCACCACCCTCAGCCTGAACAATTTCTTCCTTCTCTCTAGTCTAAATCTCTCCTCTTTTAGTTTCAAACCATCACCCCTCATCCTGTCACAACAGGTCCTGCCAAAAAGTCTTACCACCTCTTCCTTCTAGGTTCCTTTATGAAAGGCTGTGAGAAGGTCTCCCTGGAGTCTTCTCTTCTCCAGGCTGAACAATCCCAACTCTCTCAGCCTCTCCTCCCAGCAGAGAGCTTCCAGCCTCCTCTGGACCTGTTAAAACAGGTGCATGTTCTTCTTGTTCTGAGAACTCCAGAGCTGGACACAGCACTCCAGGTGAGGTCTTCCTGGAGAAGAGCAGAGGAACAGAAGAACCTCACCTTATGATCACGTTCCCAAACAAGCTACCAGCGTGCAGCTACATCTAGAGGTCAATCAGTCTGTCATTAGCTTGAAGTCCACCCTGGCAAGTCCATGATCTGTTCTCTCATGCACCTAACAGCCAAACTATCTCAACCATGTTTGATTTCCCCCAAAATGAAATGCAGAGATTCAAAGTGACCGAAACCGATTAAAAATACAAGTTGATTTCACCAAATTGTTCTCACCATCAAAAGCCTTTTGAAGGTCTCCACCTTGCCATTCAACGAAGCAGTGCAGATAAATGCAATCTATTTCTTTATGTTTAAGAAGTTCAAAGGTCCATTAAGGTCCTTCCATGTGGTACAAAAGGACCTAATTCTCCGGAAACCATTTTTCTCTCCCAATTGTTTGCGGCGGCAAGAGAACCAAACAAACCTTTATTCACACAGATCTACCCAGCAAGGCATTTCCCGTGCCCAAGCAGGCTATGCTTTGACTTAATGAAGATAATTTTTCATTGGGCTGCTTGAAAACATTGAATTTGTCCATAAGTAGGGGGTTTTTTTTGAGATGATCTGGGTAGCATTTGTAGGTGCTCAATGGAGGTGACAGTGAAACATGTTGGATCTTTAGCATCCATAATACAACTCCATATCTTGTACTTTAAGCTTGTAGCTCCAAGAGGAGCTTACCAGAATCACAGAATCATGAAGGTTGGAAGAAATCTCTAAGCTCATCAAGTCCAACCATCAGCCTATCACTACCATGCCACTAGACCATGGCTCTAAGTAGAATATCTATATGCTTCATCTCCAGGGATGGTGACTCCACCACCTCCCTGTTCCAAGACTTAACAACCCTTTCAGTGAAGAAATTCCTCCCGACACCCGAAAAAATTAATGATGTAGCAGAATCAGTGTGGGTTGAGCCATTTTTGGGGGTGTAATCATCCATTTTCTAGCCAAGTCTCTACTTTCCCACCGTGGCTTTGGAACAGAAGAGCCTGCGGCGCTTTTGAAGAGACCTGCCCAAAAACAGCTCGCTGCTCCTCCATCCAGAAGTTGCCCTGTGTAATACCAATGTTATTTCCTTCCCATTATAAATAGGATTTGGGTTGAATATGAATAAACTCATAGCCCTTGGTATGCTTTGTAACTCTAATCAGCTTTTTCCTGCAAGAAAAGAAAAGACCAAAAAAAAAAATAAAAGAATGTTTACCCGAAAAATAAAGAGGTGCTAATTTTATCTTGTGAAAGTGCCTATCTCCTTAGGTCCCCTCCAAACTTCTAGGAAGATAACTAGAATGGATTTATATCATCTACATCCAACATCCCAAGAGATCAAAAGGAATAATGTACACATCTGCCAGAGCTGATTGAAGGATTGCTGGGGCTCACTTCCGCCCCGCTAAGTATGTGTTGCATCGATAGCCGCGCTTTGCCACTGCCACCAAAAGGCATTCCAGAGCCCCTCTCTTTTGTGCCAGTTGATTCCTAAGCTAGCTTGGAGACTTTTCAAATAGGGATCCAAAATAGATGTGCCCTTGTCACCCCTGTGTTTAAGCTCTCTCCAACAGGAAATGGCAGGGGTTCAACTTTTTCTTGAGGCTGGAAGCCACGCGGAGCGAGATAAGAATCATGTCTTGTCGATGACTAAGCATTGACATTTGCAATGTTTAAAGCACAGTCAAAATGATCCATGAGGAACCCACCTGAGACTATTTTTCTTTGTCTCCAAGCTCCACTTTCGAGCCTCTTGAAAGGGAAGGTGGAGCTGGCAGGGTTGTGACATGACCATGTTATGGGAAGGAAATGGAAGTTTGCTTTCTTGGCCTTCAAAGACCAGCAAAAGGTTTTGCTACTGGGCACTGCATCATCTCCACCTGGAGAAGGTTTTATCCTTGCCTTCTCCATCCCCTACCAACAGGTTTAAAAGACAAGGTGGAGGAAAGACTTCTTCTTCCAAATGATGGATGTTGAATTCAAGAAGCTTGGAGGGGAGGAAAGTCAATTAAAAAAAACCAACCACAAAAAGAGTATTTCCTTCAAAGAGCTGCTTCTCCTAGAGGAAGGGGCAGCTGGAGGGGTGAGGAGGGCTGGGATGTTTATGAAGTGTGTGGGGACTTTGGAAGGAAGCTCACTGAAGGAGGACAGATAGTTTAGGCGGGGGGACTGGCAATGTGATGTTGAGCTTTTCACTTCTAGGTCGGCCGGTTCAAACACAGCCGAGGTCAAGGATGGCATGGAGCCATCTCCAGCAAATGGCTATTTTGGTGCTGCATGAGAAAAAAACCATGCCTGGTGAGGCTTAGCTCCTCACCAGATGGAGGACAGAGCTGGGTTTTTTTTACCCCTTCCTGCTTCTTTAGACCTATGGGAAAACATGCAGGGATGTGCTGATGAGACAGCAGCATGGACTCAGTAGCATTGTCCAGCATCACTTCTCCAAGAGCTTATGTGGGGTTTGCTATGGTCTGGAAGCAACATCCCCCTTGGAAGGAGGTTGTGTCCCCACCTGCCAGCCCCAGCACAGAGAAAATCTTCTTTCATGTGGGTTTAGAAGCAGAGAATCATAGGATGGTTTGGGTTGCAGGGGGTCTTAAAGATCATCTAGTCCCAGCCATAGGCAGGGATGCCACCCACTAGACCAGGTTGTCCGTGGCCAAATCTAACTTGACCTTAAGCAATTCCAGGGATGAAGAATCCACAACTTCTCTGGGTAATGTGTTCCATCAATTTCTGAAGATTCACACCAAGCAGATCCATGGACCAGCATCTTCTTGCTTTTCCTAGAAAACAAGGAGAAAATCATCTTTGCTTACTCAGAACATCTGTGCTCTGCATAAATGCTTCAGTCAGGATCCTGCACCAGCTCAGCTTCAGAAAAGCTCATTTTAGAGCCACTTTGACTGAGAGATTCGACTTAATAAGTCTCTTACCACTTAAATATTGCTTTATGATTTCAGCTGCACAATGGCATCCCACAGTGGCTCATCCCAAATTATCCAGAGGATATCCTCAGCCAAAGACATTTGGGAGGGAAGGGATGCTGCTGAGCTTCTCCAGCTAAAGGCCTGGTGGTTTTGGCTAGTTAATATAGAATGTTATCAATATAATCATGAGTTTATAGCATTGCTGGCAGCTGGAGGGTGATGGAAAGTGATCTTCTCTCCGACATCACTGGTGCCTAAGATATCCAGGAATGTCTACATCCCCAAAGCAGAACTAGGCAGACAGAGCAAGAAATTAGGCTGCCAGGAATTTGTGTCTCTCCAAGCCTAGCTCAGGCTGAAGTCATTGATTAAATTATCTGGTAGGAGAAGGAGAAATCATCCAACAAACCAGAGAGATAAAGCTGATTCTGAAAGAATGGGCAAGAAACTCAAAGCATGGCTTGCCACAGCTTTGAACTCCATCGTCTCCATGTGCAATGTTGGGCTCAAAACCAGTGAAGATGAGAGAAGATCCCACTAGGATTCAGCCAGCTTGGAAGTGAGCCACAAAGCTTGAAGATGTCTCTCTGCGCTAACAAACTCTGGGTGACTAATAAACTAGTCTTGATGCTTAGCCTATATAACTTTTATTAAGGTTGTCCCTTTGGTGGGAAGAAGAACATGGAAAGAGAAAGGAAACAAAAAACCACAGAGGGAGATCTCTTGTCTGGCTTTGCAGAGGAATCTTTCTATGCAAAAGGATCATCCCAGCAGCAGAAAGCTCCAGCTAAAAACCTAGCACTGTTGGTACTCATGAAGTACCTAAACTTCATGAAAGAACAAAGGAAAAAGGTGTGAAACAGTCAAGTTCAGCAGGAGAAAAATGCAGGATGAAGCTCCAGACAGAAAGCGATGATGAGAAGCTGGCCATGAGCAAACAGTGCACGCTGGCAGCCCAGAAGCACAATGGCATCCTGGGCTGCAGCAAGAGAAGCGTGGCCAGCAGAGCCAGAGAGGTGATTGTGCCACTGCACTCTGCTCTGCTCACACCTCCTCTGCAATACTGGGGCCAGCTCTGGAGCCCTCAACACACAAAGGCCATGGAGCTGCTGGAGCAGGTGCAGAGGAGGCCACGAGAATGCTCAGGGGCTGCAACACCTCTGCTCTGAGGACAGGCTGAGGGAGCTGGCATTGTTCAGCCTGGAGAAGAGAAGGCTTCAGGGGAACTACTAGTGACCTTCCAGGACCTAAAGGGAACTTGCAAGAAGGCTGCAGAGGGCCTGTTTGCAAAGGCCTGCAGTGAAAGGACAAGGGGCAATGGTTTTAAGTTGGAGAAGAGTAGATTTAAAGTGGACATTAGAAAGAAGTTCCTCCCCACGAGGGTGGTGGAACACTGGCCCAGGTTGCCCAGGGAGGTGGTTGAGTTCCCATCCCCGGAGGCATTGCAGGTGAGGCTTGCCAGGGCTCTGGGCAAGCTGATGTAGTTGGGGATGTCCCTGGCCACTGCAGGGGGGTTGGACTAGATGAGCTCCAGAGCTCCCTTCCATCCCAAACCATTCCAGGATACTCTGTGGGCACAGGCAGAGGAGCACAGACGAGTCAGTTGGCATGGCCTTGCCTGCAGGAAGCACAACCTTCTGCATTGTGTTTCCCTTTTCCAAAGTGGAGGCTAAACTTGCTGGTCTGATTTCAGCAGGCTACTGTCACTGAAGGTAGGCCCTGCCAGAAAGCTAACTGGTGGCATCCTGCACTCAGGCAAGGACTGAGATCCAAGCTCCTGCTTTCCAATGGCTTTGGAGAGGCAGCACAACGTGGCACGAGGGCAACGTTGCCTTCTTCTGGGTTGGAGAAGGAGTTCTCAGGAACATCTCTGCTGGCTTTAACATTTGATAGTAACTAATAGAAAGATTAAAAAGAAAAAAAGGAAATTATCTAGTTAATTCAAGCTTACAATTATTGTTGCAGAGAAGTTCTCAGCCACAGAACTCCATGTGAAAACCCAACCAGCCTCCAGCAGGTCTCTACATCTAGTCAACATTTACACTGGAGCTAAAACTAAGGACCAGGAGATGGGAAATACAAATTATTGTCAAAGAAAGAAGCAGGAATGCCTAGAGTGCTGAATTCCAGCAATAAAATACACTCCTTGCCTTCAAGCTGATAAGGATGATCTTCAGCCACAGGCTGTTTGCCAGGCTGCCTTTTCCTGCAGAAAGTTCCCCACAGAAAGAATTAGCTCCCTTATCCTTTGTTTATATGTGGTGGTGATAGTGTAAAGGCACTAAAGAGCTTTGATAAGAGATTGTTACCTCTGAGTCACAGGGATTGCTGCAAAAAAAAACCTCTTCCCCTTGAAGCAAGAGAAGTCCATGAATTGTACAGTGGTTTATTCTGCAAGCTCATGCTGATTTGCTACTGCAGCATCCATGCCTTAGCTGCAAAAGGCTCTGGGATAGCTTTAAAAGGATGGGTTTTGTTGTTGTTAGAATTATTTAGCACGTTACCAAAATAAATTCAAAAGGCAGGAGGGATACTCTTCATTTTCTTACTGGGGAACAACTTCTGCCTAACAGCCAACCTAAATCTCCCTTCCTCAAGCTTAGATCCATTCCCTCTAGCCCTAGCCCTACCTGATATCCTAACAAGTCTTTCCCCAGCTCTCTTGTAACTCCCTAAATCTGATTACGTGACTAAGTTATTAGAGTATTGGAGTCTCTAAATCTAAGCAAATGTGTGAATCTCTACTTATTAGATTTGAATCTCTTTCTAAATCGAAGAAATTATGTGAATCTGTAAATTATTCTTTTAATCTCTGTGAATCTCTAAGTTGTTATATTCAAATCGTTGTAAATCTGATTATTCTTTCTAAATCTAAATTATTAGGTGATTTGAAGCTCTTTCTAAATGTGATTCTGTGAATCTCATTCTAAATGATTAGATTGAGTCTCTAAATATAAATAATTATGTGAGTCTCTTTAGCTAATTTTAATCTCTTTCTAAATCTGATAAAGTGGATCTCCTTCTAAATTATTAGATCGAGTCTCTAAATTATTAGATCATCTCTAAATTATTAGATTAAGTCTCTAAATTATTAGATCATCTCTAAATTATTAGATCATCTCTAAATTATTAGATCGAGTCTCTAAATTATTAGATTATTCGAGTCTCTTTCTAAATCTAAGCAATTATGTGAATTGCTCTCTAAATTATTAGATGGTATGAGCCTTTCTAAATCTAAATATTTATGTGAATCTCTATCTAGCTTAGATGATTTGAAGAAGGTCTCCTGGGAGCTTTCTCTTCTCTAGACTGAACAATCCCAACTCTCTCAGCCTGTCCTCAGAGGAGAGGTGCTCCAGTCCTCTGAGCATCCTCATGGCTCTTCTCTGTCCACATCTTGTAGTATTTTGCTGAATTAAAGATCTCATTATATATTTATGTTTTATATATGCACATATCAGGAGAAAGGAAAATATCTGCTGGCTCTTCCCTTGGGCAGGCAAAAAAAAACAAACAAACCCCCAAAAAGAGCAGCAATTGGAAGAAGCAATCCCTGCTCTTCCCCTCTCTGCAACACTTCTGAGGTTAAAGGAATCCAAATCCATCAATTTGTACAGCCTGACCTTACAGTGTTGGTTGCTAGCTGGGATTCAGATGGGTAGGATTAACCCAGCAAAGTTGACATGACATTGATTTAAAAGCTGTGTTCCAAGACCTTCCAGCCAGTTGCATTAATTGGAATCTTGAAGCAGGCTTTGGGGTGAAAGTTGCTTATCAGACATGCAGCATATGATAAACAGATGTCTCTGGGCATCAGATGAATGTCAATGCAGCTTGCATGGCTAATCACTGGGACATTCTTAGCCATGGTTTTTGCTGAGATGTAAGCAGGATGGAGATCTCCAAGTTGGCCATGTGATTTCTCCCCTTCCAGTACACCCTCAGGAGTCACCCAACAGCTTCAGCAACAGACTGTAGGTACCAACCCAGCTGCCATTTGACAGTAGGCTTGAGAAAGGTCCACGTGCATGGTTGGAGCCCTCAAAAATAAGAGAAGGGCTGGGATTGACCAGCAGAGACCCTGAAGGCTTCTACATGAGAGGCACACAGCAAGCAAGCCTGGTGGGGATGGCACTGGAACAGGAGAGGACATGGCTCTGTTCCCAGTTCACTGATGGAGTTTGCACTGAAGAATTCTCCAGCAAAACACATTGGGTCCTTGGAGCAGAAACTTCATTCCAGTTCTGGATTTTTCATTATTTGGGTTTTTTTTTTTCCTTTAAGATTGTCTGCTCTCACCCAAGATCTCCTCTCCTCTGCTGTCAAATTGAAAACCTCATGTTTTCAGCTGGTTTTTGTCTACCCATTTGCTATCTCCGTTGTGTTATCTTAGAATNGCTGCCAGCGTGCACTGTTTGCTCATGGGCAGCTTCTCAGCCACCAGCACCCCAAGGCCTTTTCTGCAGGGCTGCTCTCCATCATCTCATTCTGATGCAACTCCTCCTTTCTCTCACACCTTTCCCACAGCAACCAGGCTACCTCCTTACCAACTGCTTAGGGCGAGACAAGGACCAAGAGAAGCTCTCCTCACTCTAGAGTCTCATATCCATGCCTTTGGTCTCCTGGAAAGTCCCATCCAAGCTCCCATGACCCTGGCTGCAGCACACCCAGCACAAACCAGGATCTCCAGGGAAGTTAGCTGTCAAAGCCAAGCAGATCTCCCATGCAAAACACAATTTCCCAGCTGTTTATTGCCTTTTTTTCTGCTGGGGCAGCTCTTGGCAGGGACAGGAAAAGGGTAAGGAGCCTTTAGGAAAGGCAGTGCCTGCCAAATCCCTGATCACTTCCACAGCACAACAGTGCCAGGATTTCACACAGGAGAGCTAGCCATGGGTTCTTGAGGTGAGCTTGAAGACCCATTTCCTGAGTTATTACCATTGAAATTCCCCAAGGAATTATAAGGATTTTAAATCAGGCTGGGATGAGAGATGCCTGTGTGGAAGGATGTCATCCAAGGAGAAGATATTTCAACTAACTTCTAAGTTGTTCAGCCTGGAGAAGAGAAGGCTCCAGGGAGACCTTATTGTGGTTTTTCAATACATAAAGGGTCTAGGAGAAAGATGAGAAGAGACTTTCTAGCAGGAGCTGTTGTAACAGGAGAAGGGGTGATGGTTTGAAACTAAAAGTGGGAGATTTAGAATAAATAGAAAGAAGAAAAGTTTTACATTGAGGGTGGTGAAACATTGACCCAGGTTGCCCAGAAAGCTGGGAGATGTCCCATCCCTGGAACTATTGCAGGTGAGGCTGTTTGGAGCTGGGAGCAACCTGCTCTAGATGGAGATGTCCCTGCTAGCTGCAGGGGAATTGGACTAGAAGACCTTGTGTCAAGGTTTAGGGCTGAGCCAAACACTAACCCAGTGACAAATGTTCTCTACTACCCCATTTTCCTCTACTTCAGGAAGGAAAAAAAAAGGAATTTAAAGAGAAACTGGAAATGAAAACTAAAACTACAGTAATGAAAATAATAACAAAAATTAAACACATAAGAATATATATACACACAGAACCAACACCAAACCCAAACCTCACCTTGATGGCAACTATCTCACTGTCATCACTGATGCTGTGGCAGAAGGACTTACCAGCAGACAGGAATCACACTCAAGGGTTGGAGCCTGGAACTGGATGCAAGAAATCTTGGATTGAGATGAAGGAAGAACAGACAGAGTCCTGCAGCAACGTTGCTGAGCCTCACCAGGAGAGTTCCCAATCCATCACCCCAGATAGCTCAGGTGCTCAACCTTCAGGGAAGGTAGAGAGCCAAACCTCTCCTTTAATGTATTGGCTGTTAATTCAGTGCCAAATAGCTTAATCAAGCAGCTGCCTTGCTTAGCTCTTAGGCTTTATGGAAGAGACCCTAAGGCCTAAGCTTGGTGTGGGTGCTGCAGGGACTGAGCCTCAGTGTTCTACTGAATATGATGTGTATGGAATGGAATAGCTTGTTCTGACTCCAACTAGGACCTTGAAAGTTCCCTTCCCACCCAAACCATTTGATAATTCTATGAATCTAAATAACAAGGCAAAAAATATTGGAGTAGGAGTTGTTACCAACTCAATAAGCTCATAGCTGCCCCATCCACTTCAATGACACTAAATCCAGCCAGTAGAACAAGAGAACCCAAAAACCTCTCCTCAGATTCACCCTGAGCAGTCCTCCAGGGTCCATACTGCAAAGTTTGGACACGTGGGAGCCAACTTGGAGCTCTGCATTTGGCCCATTTCTCTGGAGGATATGCTGGGAGAAGCCTGTGATGTTGTTTGGTCTCTGGAGGCAACCCAAATGAGAGCAAGAACAAAGCTTTGATGCAAATGAAATCCTAGCAGTGAGAACAGCTAAATAAAGAAGGGGGGAAAAAAAAAGATCATTTGTTATGGAAACCAGTGGAGGAAATCTTGAATTAGTCAGTGCATCTTGACCTTTCTCTGCCCTGCATCTTCTAAAAGAGTTTGGCCCATTCACTGCCAAAAAAATAAAGGAGAAGCTATGGGATATTTCTAGCCACCTGGTGCAAAACCCCAAACTTTATTTACCAGGGGAATCACAAAATGTTAGGGGTTGGAAGGGACCTAGAAAGATCATCTAGTCCAACCCCCCCCCTGCCAGAGCAGGATCACCTAGATGAGGTCACACACACAAAAAAATATCATTCCCATTGTAAAATAGTTATACACATAAAAAAATAAAAGAGTCAAAAGCATGACTTCTGCAAAGCTAGACAGTTGTCAGTGGCTGAGGCCAACCACTGCCTCGACAGGAAAAGCTTGGGCTTGATGTTGTGACTGAAGCATGTGGTAATTGTTTCCGTCCCTCCTTCTTAAGATGAAAAGCTACACAAATAAACAACAACAAAAGCTGCTCCGAGCCAATCAGTGAGTTAGGCCAACAAAAAAAAAAACAGGGGGAAAAACTCTGGCTCCAACTATTTCTTCCCATGTTTCCTAGCAGAAGGAGGATCTGATTGAACTGAGGCTCCAGGAGGTTGAGTTGCCTCTTGGGTCAGAGTCAGGTAGCAAAAATTTGGCAGGAGTCTCGCCTAGGGATGAGTAAGCGGAAGGTGAGGAAGGACATGGAGAGAAGCAGAAGTTGCTGGGAAACAGGACAATTAACCCAGGAGAAACTGCCCTTGAGGGACTCAACAGAGTCATAACATGGAGATGATAAACCATCTCTGGAGAGGAGGATGATAGTGTTGCCAGCCACTGTGTTTTACTGGCTCTCCAGAAAGGTTTTCATAGAATCCTAGAATGGTTTGGGTTGGAAGGGANAGGATGCCATTGTGCTTCTGGGCTGCCAGCGTGCACTGTTTGCTCATGGCCAGCTTCTCAGCCACCAGCACCCCTCCCCATCAGCACAACCATTTGAAAGAGACAGGGCAAAATTGACCACCATATGAGAACAGGATGAGGGTCAGGATCCCTTACTGCAGCATCACAAGAGCCTTGGGGGGTTGTCCTTGACAACAACGTTGTCCCTGGGATGGAGACCACTTTAATTTGGAGCTGGAGATGATCCCCAGCTGACATCCACGGTACCCAGCCTTCTCTGCTGGCTCAGGGCTCCACAAAAGACTTGTGTATTCCCCATAATTGTCCTCCTTATCAGTGTTGGTGAGCAGTGCAGTAGTCTAAATCACACAGCCATGACACTACACATGGCTGAGCAGGAAGAACCCACTTGGCCCCAGTTAGATTACTCTAATCCCACCTCCCTTGTTCTGTCATAATACCCCTCCATCCCTTCACTCCCTATAAAAATATCCAGCTGTTGATTAAAATTAGTGAACTGTTGGCTTCAGGATGAGGGTTGGCAGCTTTCTCCTCTCTATTTCCTAGATATCTCTGGAGGAATTCCCCATTTAGTCCTCGGCCTGATCCTGTGAAGTGCTGAGCACTCATAGTGATATCAACCCTTTCCCTTTCCATGGATAAAGCAGGGCTGAAGAGCTTTCTCCTGCTCAGCCCCATCAACCTGCTTCTCCACAGCCACATCTTCCCTCCACGGGTGTCAGGCTGCCTTTGGAAAGAGGGAAAACAAGCCCTTTTCCCTGTCAGCTGGTTGCTCTCAAGAGCTCCTCTCCTTTCAGAAGGTGACTGAAATAAGCTTCTGGCTCCTTGCCCCCATCCCTTGTCTCCACACTTGTGACAAGCCTTACAGGATGCTGGAGCAAAGCAGGCTGCAGCAATCCAGCTCCTGGGAGCTGCAAAGCTCTCCTCTGCTATGTGTCTGGATAAGCAATCCCAAGCAGGCTGCAGGAGACTGGGATTTTTGAGCAAGCTGCTGTGAAATGCCAAATATTTCCCTGTCTCAGCCCAGATTTATGTTCCAGAGCACTTTGTGGCAGGGAAAGCTTATTAAAAAAATATATAGCCCCGTGCAGAAAGAAAACAGATCAAGTCCTGGATGCAGTGGGAGGAATGTTTGGGAGATGAGCATGTGTGTTTTTTATTGGTTTTCTTCCTTGCAGATCGTTTCTGGAGGGCTTGGGGAAATGCTGGGAATCCTCAGCTGCTGCCTGGCATCTGCTTTGCACCAGCAAAGGATCTACCTTCACCTCTGTGGAATCCTGGGCCAGCAGCAGGAGCATCTGGCTGCTCCGAGAAGGAATAGTGGATTCAGGATAGCAGCAGCTGCTGTAGAGCTGAACCTTAAAGTAATAGAAGTCATGAATCTACCAAACTTTTGTGCCTCAAATCCAGCATGGAGTGAGCACATAGTCTCAGTTACTCCATCCTGCCCTGAGTGTGATCACTGGAGCCTAACAAAGGCAAAGCAGACACTTCCCCACAGCTACCCTAAAGCAGGTGGAGGATACAGAGGGATAGATGCTCTCTGCTGGGAGGAGAGGCTGAGAGATTTGGGGTTGTTCAGCCTGGAGAAGAGAAGTTTCCAGAGAGAGCTTACTGCAGCCTTTCAGTGCTTAAAGGGACCTGGAAAGAAGATGGGGAGAGACTTTTGAGCAGGAGCTGTTGGGACAGGACAAAGGGTGATGGTTTGAAACTAAAAGAGGGAGATTTAAACTAGAGACAAGGAAGAATTTTTCACATTGAGGGCGATAAGAGCCTGGTCCAGGTTGCCCAGAGAGGTGGGAGATGATGCTCCATCCTTGGAACCATCCCAGGTGAGGTTGTTTGGGGCTGGGAGCAACCTGGTCTAGTTGGAGATGTCCCTGCTGACTGCAGGGGGGTTGGACCCTTGCAAGGTCCTTTCCAACCCAATCCATTCTAGGCCTTTGGCAGCAGAAAATAAACACTGTAGTTTGAACATGAAAGAGAGCAGGTGTGGGGAAGATGGGGATGGGTTGGAAAAGGAAGGGGAGTTGCATATGTTAGATGTGACAGAGAAGAAAAGAGACATGAGCTAGGCAAACAACCTTCTGAGTCAAAGCAAGGATGCGAGATCTCCCAGGAGAACAACAGCGAAGCTAAGGGGAGGCAAGAGAAAAAAACCTAGTGGTGGAGATGGAACCACACAAGGAGAATCAGAGACTTTCAGCCATGCCTGGGTGAAGAAGCCTAAAGAAGATGTTTTGTCTGGCTGCTGCCAGGCTCATCCCTGCTGGGCCAAGTTGCAGCAGCTCCCTCCTGGCTGCGGGGAGCACACAACCTTGGGCTTTGTCAGGATTCCAGCATTCTGCTCCCTGGCCCTGGATTATTTTAGTCCTTAAGCAATCTGGTTTGTGGTATGTCATTAACTTATCAGCTAAGCCTCTTCTTTATCTGCATTCACCAAGATCTGAAGCTGTGATGTTTATTCCCAGCACCCTGTGGGTGGAGGGAGATCCGCTGTGAAGATTTTTCCAGTGATTTCCTCTTCTTGTTCCCTTTGTACCAAAAAGTATTGGATGCAGCTGCACAACTGTCATCTGCTCTCTGGGTAGGGGAGGAAGGACAGGCAATAGCTTGAGTCCCAGCATGAATCATCTCCAAGCATTCAAACAATCTGATGGGCACCAACCTCGTCATCGTTTCCAAAGGTCTCATGGAATTTGGTGCATGAGGCATGCTTAGGAAATTCAACAAGCTTCTACCTCACACCCTTTCAAACCACAGAAGTGTGGTCTCCAAGATTTAAAGTGGGAATCTAAAAGGATGGAGGGAAGAGTGTCAAGGAGTTATGCTGATCAATATGGACAGTGAGAAGTGTTTTGGGGTAGTGCTGATTGACGTGAGATGGTAGGGATGTCACCATCAACCACTCTCTTTGCCGCAAGCTTTTGGTCTCCAACCTGAAGACTAGGACTTTTGGCCTCCAACCTGAAAACTAGGACTTTTGGCCTCCAACCTGAAAACAAAGACTTTTGGCCTCAAAGCTGAAGACTAGGACTTTTGGCCTCCAACCTGAAAACAAAGACTTTTGGCCTCAAAACTGAAGACTAGGACTTTTGGCCTCCAACCTGAAAACTAGGACTTTTGGCCTCAAACCTGAAAACTAGGACTTTTGGCATCAAAGCTGAAAACCAGGACTTTTGGCCTCCAACCTGAAAACTAGAACTTTTGGCCTCAAAGCTGAAAACCAGGACTTTTGGCCTCCAACCTGAAAACTGGGACTTTTGGCCTCAATGCTGAAAACTGGGACTTTTGGCCTCAAACCTGAAAACTGGAACTTTTGGCCTCCAACCTCAAAACTAGGACTTTTGGCCTCAAATCTGAAAACTAGGACTTTGGGCCTCCAACGTGAAAACTAGGTCTTTTGGCCTCCAACCTGAAAACAAGGACTTTTGGCCTCCAACCTGAAAACTAGGACTTTTGGCCTCAAATCTGAAAACTAGGACTTTTGGCCTCAAACCTGAAAACTAGGACTTTTGCCCTCAAATCTGAAAACTAGGACTTTTGGCCTCCAACCTGAAAACTCTGAGTTTTGACCAAGATAATGCGCATCTCCAGCCTGGATTCAACCACCATGTGCAAGAGAGCAAGTCTAGAGTCCATTTAGCCAGAGGCAGACAATCTAAACAGCTTGTATTTTATTACCCTGATATGTTTAACTTTTTTTTCCACCCTTTTTGAAAGGCTGGAACCTTCAGATTTGCCCTTTGCAGCTGTCTGTGCTGTATGTTAAGAGTAACAGAGCAATCTGAAATCCTTTTGTATTCTTGGGGACATTTTTCCAAGGCGTTTTGTCTTCCTAACAATACCCAGAGCTCCCTAAATTTTGGGAAGGTCATTTGTTTCCTAGCAAGAGAGATTCCCTTATCCAGAGCTTACTAGAGCCCAAACAACCATTTATAAACGCTAAGCTCCTTTCTCCTTCAAGATGAAGTGCTTCAGTCTGGAAGCCAAACTAAATCTTTAAATGGTATAAGAGGCATTTGGGGTTTGTTGGCTTGTTGGGTTTTTTTTCCCCTCTTCCCTCTACCCAGCTGACAGTAGGTTTACAGTTTATAATCTGGCCTTTGTAAAGGCATTTGTCAGCCTGTATATTTCATCTTAAAACACGACCACCCATGAGGAAGGACAGACAGGAAACGTTTGTTCACTTGCACCACCAGCCCAGTGGAAGGTTGGCTGAAAAAGGGCAGAATTTAGTCATAAAGGCAAACTTTTTTCTGTTTGCTTTTTTGGGGGAGGGTTTTTTTGCCTTTTTTTTTTAAATTATTATTATTTCTTGGCATTATCTTGCTAGCATCTCCTTTGAAAACTCAGCCTTTGTTTATGGGAACCTAGGCCTCGCCGCTCGAAACGTGGCAGGTCCTAAGCCTCACATCCTAGCAGGGATGATGCTGCTGGTGCATCTTGGGCCTCAAAGAAGATAGATCTGCTTTTATCTTCTCTCATGGGCATTTTAACTGCCCCACCAAAGGAAAAGGAGGCTTAACACTCCAGGAGCAGAGGGGAAACATCACAATTTAACCCAATTGGAAAGTACTGCATCATCTTGCCCATCAAGATGATTTCCATGTTTAGCAGAGTGGTTGTGCCAGTGCTCTGGTTTGAGTTAGAACAGAGCTAATTCTGCTCAGTGGTTTCCCTTTTGAGCTCAGTCTCAGTCCCTTGTGCAGCTCCCAGCATGGTCTCACAGTGTCTGCTGCTAGCAGGGAGAACTCTGGAGGGGGAGAGTTAGTTAAGCAAGGCTTGGGGTGCAGACCAAGGGCACTGCTCAATCTGTGTCCCACTTTGGGGTGCAGGAAGTCAGAGGTGGCACCTGCAGAGTGGAGGGGACCTTAAACTGACCAGCAAGACATTCCAGCCCATGGTTTTCATATTCAGTATAAAGCTGAGAGATCATGAGGGTCAAACCCTTCTTCAATGGCCAATGTCCAAGGAGGACTCTGTCCATTCTGCCTTCAATCCCAATCCCAATCCATTCAATCTCCTCTACCTTCTAGGGTGAAGTGAGGAGAACATCAAGGCCTTGATGCTCCTGCTGGTAGCTCCTAGATGACCTCCAACCCCAAAACATCTCCTCTAGATGTTGAGGAGAACATCAAGGCCTTGATCCTCCTGCTGGTAGCTCCTAGATGACCTCCAACCCCAAAACCTCTCCTCCACATGTTGACGAGAACATCAAGGCCTTGATGCTCCTGCTGGATGCTCCTAGATGTCCCCAACCCACCCCATTCAATCTCCTCTACCTTCTAGGGTGAAGTGAGGAGAACATCAAGGCCTTGATGCTCCTGCTGGTAGCTCCTAGATGACCCCAACCCACCCCAAAACAGCTCCTCTACCTTCTAGGGTGAAGTGAGGAGAACATCAAGGCCTTGATTCTCCTGCTGGTAGCTCCTAGATGACCTCCAACCCCAAAACATCTCTTCTAGATGTTTCCTAGCTTGATGTTGAGGAGAACATCAAGGTCTTGATGCTCCTGGTGGCTTCTAGATGACCTCCAATCCACCCCAAATTATCTCCTCTCTGAATCCATCTCCTTTCCTCCACTGAGACCAATCTGGGACTCCTGTCACAGCATCAGTGCTGGAATTGCCATCAGGAGTTGGGTTCAAGATTGGCTTTGTATCTATTTGCACATCTTTCCTTTTATTGTATGATTTTCATCAAAGTAGCTTGAACTTTCTTTTCCAACCCAAACTTACTCCCTTTCTCTTCTCTTTGGGAAGGCAAGAAGGGTTCCTAGAGAGTGTTTGTCTAGTAGCCAGCCAAGCCTTGACCCTTGACAGTCAAATATTGGTCACTTTTGCAATCCAAGAGAAATCTGCCCAACCCCAAAGAGAAAGCCAAGAAGTTGCACCACACTTGAGAAGTGAGTGTCCTTCAACTCCTAAGGAGATGTGTGTGGATCTCCCTGCCTGGAGCTGAGAGGCCAGAAAGCAAGGGAGAGATGACAGAGGTTCCTCTAGACAGCCACAGATAGAATATTGCATTCTTTCTCCTAGTATCACAAGTAACACTCACTTTTTATCTCTATTGCTCCAAGGTTTAAAAGGGAGGAAATAGCACAATTCCAGCAAGTGATAAAGCCTTCAGCTTTTTCTCTTCTTCCTCTTCAGTTGCAAAATATCACAATAAATAATGATTACCTAAACTCCCACCATGGCCTGGGCTTTAGCATTGTGCCCTGACCACTTGGGCAGAACTTTTAATGCAATAAAGTAGAGATTTTATGATTATTCTCAGCCTTGCAATCCTCTTTGCTCCCTACTCTTTCTTTCCTACTGGGTCCATCAAGAAGTCACCCCAAGAACTTCTTTTTGGCTGCTGCTGCTAACTTTGATGCTCAAGAAATCTGCTTAGAGGGCAAACCATGATGCAAAGGAAAGCAATTCCAGCAATTTCCCTGAAGGCATCATAAATTGGTCACCTACCTCCACGAGCCACTAGTTGATCCTGGGAGGGTGAGTTGTGT
>VWZO01005051.1:0-141184 GCA_013396975.1 Bucco capensis
AAAAAAAATAAGAATTGAGCCTGAAACCTCATCCAAAGCTCACCCATTTAAAAGAAGCCTGGAGGCTCTCCAGAGTGAGTATATTACTACATAAATTCCAAGATCAATTTAGCCTTAAACAACTGATCCATCCCTTCTCATCCAAGGTCATGCAACGAGCCAATGCCATTAGATTAAGAGAAACCCTTGAAATAAGATGCACTATCCTAGCAGAAAGGGCAATTAAAGACCTTATTTGACAAGAGGAGGGGGGGAAACTCACCATCATTTGGAGCATTAAAAATGAGATTAGGCATCTTTCTAAAGGATGTGTTTCAATTCACTACCCTTGTAATTGGGAATAGTTATTCTCCTCAGAAAGTGACATTGCAACTTGTCATTCTGCTGTCAATCAGTGGTGTCATAATACTTCAGTGTCAGTTGTCTGGTTCCATTACAATAAATAAATCAGAATGATCTCTCCTGGTGAAGAAAAAGCAATGGAAGGCTGTGTAAGGTCAGAGGAGGTGTAACATGTCATGCCCATGGGAGTTTCTTCTGCTGGAGGGCTTCAGAAGCAGGGAATCCAAGCTCTCTGACACCCATGCTTTAGCTCTAAGCACCAGACATCACCATCTGCTCATCAGCTTCATTACTAGATGGGAAAATAATACAAGAATAAACTATTTTCCAGAGGGATCATTTGATTTCAGTTGCTCTGTTCCAAACAGGAGCAGTTTGGAGATGGCAGCTGACTCTGCAGGAATCACTCCTTCCCCCAGCCAGGCTGTGCTTTGAGTAGTCAGCTCCTCAGACACTGCATGTGGGATGGCACTCACTTCTGCCTTCCTCTTCAGTTAGGTCAGTTCTTTGTTTAGTCTCAGTATTAGCACAGCAAGAAGACTACGTGGTCAGTATTTGGGAACTGTGCAAGATGACTAGCCCTGAACCACATGGAAGGTTAACAAGAGCCTGGGACCAATTGTCCCCTGCTATAGCAGTGAAAAAACCTGAGTAACAACAGTCCCTCAAGCACAGAGAGCTTGACAGCAGAGCCTCATCCCTTGGGGTTGCAGGCCTAAATGAGATTCAGCAAGTGGAAATAATTCCCCAGCAGCAGAGCCCTGATGTGCTCTCTCCATTCAGAGCAACAGTCCACTTTATGCTAAGTGACTCATTACCATGAGTGGAGGCAATGTGATTCAACCAGAAAAGTACATGGCATTTGCATAGATTACTTTCCCCCTTGGTTTCCACACTGTGGAGGAACAGGGGCTGCCTTCAAGACAAAAAGAAGGATGGTCTCAAGAGGAATTCTTTGCTGAAGTATGAAGAGATAAGATATGAAGAGACATTTGGACGTGGCAGTCTAGGGAAAAAAAAACCAGCCCCACCATATAGTGAAGAAGGAAGCCTTGTGTTCCAGTTATTCCTAGTGGTGTGGAAGTGAAGTGGAACTAGTGTTTGGAGTCTGTGGAAAGACACACAGCACTGCAGAGCTGGTGGCTCACTGCTGGAAAGCAGGTGGCCTCCTTCAGCCCTGCACCTTGCTCAGGACATGACACTCCAAAGAGAGCTTTCAGAGCTCATCCACCAGAGCATTAAGCTGGCTGAGGAGGTGATTTCACTGCACTGGAGCAGCTGCAGTGGGTGGATGATCATTTCTCTCACTGAATCTCTCACTGGCAGAATCACAATAGGAATAAGCAACTGGTTCCAGTAAAGTCACAAGGGCAAACCCCAACTGCTTACTTTGGGCATAAACAGCTTAATGTGACAGGGCAAGGGGGAAAGCAGAAGATCTGTCAGGAAAAATAAGCAGGAAAGAAAAATATTACTTCAGAATATCTCATCCCAAGTAAATTGAGCTTTCCAAAGAAGCAGCATGCAAACTATTGGATTTCAAGAGTTTCATCCTGGCTCTAGGCAAGGGATGATGCTTCACTTGGCAAGCAAGCCAAGCTCAAGAAATACAGCTTTGCTGCATTAAGAGAGAAGCAGAGAGAACTGAAGTGACACAGAGCTCACTAGATACAGGCTTATTTTAGTGTAAGAGAGCAGCCAGGCTTTGGCCAAGGCAGAGAAGCAGAGAGCCTGGAAAGCCCCAGAACACTTCCCCATGCTTTGAACCAACTGCAAAGTCATCAATGCTATATTTTAACAAGTGTCTGCAGCACAAGGCAGACACACAAAGCAGCATCCAACTACAAACCTGTCTGCTCCCTTCAGCCTGTATTTCTTACCCTTCTGAGCCAGTGGCAGAGGTGGTTACCTACCTCAAATTGTGCTGTTCCTAGAAGAGAGAGCTCACCTCAGCTCTCCTGAAGGCTAGGGGATGTCACTGTAGGGATGGGTGAAATTACACCCTCTGCAAAGCCATTTTTCTTGAACTACATTTAAGAAACCAGCTGGCAACAAAAGAGAAGACAGGGACTGGAAAAGAAATGGAATCCAGCAACAGCAGAGCAGAACTGAAATCCCTGTGGAGCAGTTGTCAATCAGCTTCACATTTTGATCTGCTTCACAGTAGGAATGCAGCAAACTCCTCGGGAAAGCAGGACTCAGGAGAGGACAACAAATAGCAAAGTCTTCTCCCAGCACAGGAGTATTCCCAGTTCCTGCAGCCCAGATAGTCCCAGAAATCCTCTCATTCCTATTCTTACCACACAGGTCAAATTCCTCTGCTGTACTCCCAGCTACACTGGGTGCAATTTGCTTGTAGACAAGGTCCTAGGAGTCCACTCTCAGCAAGAAACATCCCTCAGGACCTGAGCCCAGAACTAGGAGACAGAAAGAGCTAGAGATGCTTGAGAACCTCCTTTTAAAGGGAAAAATGATGCCCATTGTGGGAGACCTTGCAGCAGGAGATAGCACACAGGTGGCAAGGCCATTGCTTCCAGCTGACAAGCAAAAGGCTGTGGGCTCTCCTTAGGAGCTGCTAGAGGTTCACAGCTGTTTGGGGAGCTCCTTCATTCTTGCTGCAGGCAAATTCCAGCAGCCCCACTTCCAGAGTGTGTTTAACAGCATGCACTAGAACACCAGCCCATCCACAGCAGACAAACTGGCAGACATGAGTTCACAGAATCATAGAACAGTTCCAGCTGGAAGAGACCTTGAAGATCATGAGTGCAGCCTTTGCCCTAGCCCTAGCAACCTGCTAAATGATGCCTCCCAATGCAACATCTACCTGCCTCTGAAACACCTCCAGGGATGGTTGTCTTAATGAGAAATAAACTAACCTGCAACTAATTCCTGGGATAGGCAATCTCTGCCACAATCACCAGGATTTTTGAGGCCAGCACATCCATCCCCAGCAATCTCCTCCCACATCTTGACCTCTTTCACCTCAGGGAGGTGGCAGATGCTTTGGTCAATGTGGATCTTCTTGCCCTGCGAGTCCTTTTGTGGAAGGGAGATGAATCAGCTCTGTCCCATCCCTGTTGCAGGAGAGCCCTGGGAGACACTGCCAGCTCCTGTAAGCACTGCTAGGACCCTAAGGGCTTCTCCACATTCAAGCTGATGCAGCAGTGTGACTCCTCCAGGCTGCTCTTGTGCTTTGGGTTTGCACTCTTGACTCTTTAATTACAACTGTTGCCACAACTGTTTACAAAACCACTTGCAGCTCTGTCTTGGAAATCAATTCAGATGTTAACAGCTACACCAGGAATGGGTAAAAGCCATCAGTTTGACACCAGAAAGTGTAAATCTCAAGAAAAAGGAAGAGATGGACTTCTCAAGGCACATGAGGTCCCCATAACCAGTAAAGACATTGGGGAGCCCCAGCTTCTGCTCACCAAAGGGGTGCAAACGCAGTGTGGTCAGCTTTGTTTCCTTCTGCAACGATGACACAAACACAGAACGTGAATAATAATCATCAATAGGATTAAAGACTCCAAAGCATTGAAGCTTTGGGACAGCAGGCCATGCTTCCAGCAGCTGGAGAGGTCATGTCCAACAGAGCCCTCCTTGGGTAGAGCTCCAGGAGGAAATGGGAGGCACAATGTGCTAGGGGAGAGTTGACAGATAGGGAAGCTAGGCACAGGAAGATTAATAATAATGATACTTAGCATTTCTTTATGACTTGAAATGGTCCACACCCTTTACAGCCTGTTTACCCTCACAAGACCCTGGGGAGAGGTGGCTGGCTATTATTATCCTGTTGTTCACAGATGGGGACCCAACAAAAAAAGGCTGAAATGTTGCATTCCCCAGGCCAGATCATCACCAACTGGTGAACATAATGCTGTGCTTCAAGCCCAGCTCAAGTGCTCCACATCCCTCAGTAAGTCTCCTCCTGACCAGCTGCAGACATGCAGAGCATCCTTAGCCCATTTGGGGCAACACTTGGTTGGAGGCCAAGCATCAGGTGGCTTCATCTGGCAAGGACACATGACTCCTTTCCCTTGGACAACTGTCCCCTAGCCCTCTGCCTGCCACCAGCACTCTTAGTGTGCATCCTTGCTGGGCTCACTCCTCATACACATCTCACCACACCATCAGTTTTATTGCTCCAGCACTTCCCCTAACAATCTCCTCCTTTTCCAGCTGAAGGAGGACCACACAGAGCTGGGAATGAGGCTGAGCAGTGGTTTTTAGGAGGATAAATAGGAAGAAGGGAAACAGCTACCAGGCAATGTTGACATAAGTCTGAGTGGAAATTCAACAGTTTCTGAAAGAGACCTGGGAGAGCAGGAGTGAGGGGGAAAAAGCAAGGACAAGAAAAACCTCAGCCTGCCTATGTGGTTTGGGGATGGAACTGGATCAATCTAGAGGGGTAGCTGCCTGGGACACATGGGATCAGAGCTGCTGATGAAGGAAGTTAGGGCTCCCTGCACCTTCCTTGGAAGAACATGGATCAGAGCCTCTTTTTGTCAAGCTGGCGAAGCAAGCTGTAACAACAGCAATGGGAACTGGAGCAATCCAGTGAATAGTTGGGAACTTCAATTCCAGAAGCTCCCCTCCTTGCTTCCCCAGGGTGCAGACACTCCTCACTCTCCCCAAAATCAGGGACGCAATGGGCACACTTCCAGCCAGACGGGATGCAAGGGATGGGTCAGAGGCCAGGTCCTCCCTCCTGACCCAAAGACAGTTAAAACCCAGCCAAGTGCTTGGTTATGTCAGAGGGAGTGCTTGGGGCCTTCTCTCCACATTGCTGTGGGTCAGAGCATGGACACAAACTGCTGTGAGCACTTGGGGCCTCTTCTTCCCTAGCAAAATGTGAGTCCTTGATGTCCATTCACTCACTCCAGGTAGGCTTTGCAGGAAAGGGGTGGTTTTCACCTGCATCAGTTAGGTTATATTAAAGACCAGCTCTGCATGTTTGATTTGCTGGATGACTCAGCAAAACTCAAGCACACTTCAGTTTAAAGATGTGCTTAGAGCTCAGGGAAGTCAATGGGATGCTGCTGATGTGCTCCAGTGGATTGGAGCTTGTTTGGACTGGGTGTGATTTAGGAATAGGCATCAGCAAGCAAACATTTCCAATGCTTTACCTCCTACTCTAGTACCTGAGCAAGTCCTCTATGCCTTTTGGCTGGAAAACTGCCAGCACTGACACAAGAAATAAGGAAGACTCAAGCCTAGGGAAGACTCAAGTCTGTCTAACTCAAAACTCAGTAGAGATTTGTGATCACAATACACAGAGAGAAGTTTTTTTCCTGCAGGTCTAAGTCAGCCCTGGTCAGAGCCTGGTTTTCTGCTCTCCTGAAAGCTCTTGCACTAGCAGACTGGACTGGTTTGTACCAAGAGGCTCCAAGGCACTGCCCAGCTATGTTGGAGAGCTTGGGAAAACTGCACTAGCAGCCTTGGAATGAGAAGTTGCTGCCCTCAAGTTGAGAAGAGCATCTCCTGCTCAGCTGAGGGTAGCAGGCATAAAGCATGAACCACAAGAAGGCATTTCCCATAGCTCTTTGCTGCTGCCATAAGATGATGATGATGATATAGGAAGGTTCTAGCAGCAGTAAAAACATTGTCCTTCAAGCTGGGGACCCCTTGAAGCTGAGGCAGTGAGATGCAGGATTCAGGCTGTTCCCCATCCTCCCTTTCCCATGCATGCAGTGTCAGCTACCAAGCACTAATGATTGCTCTTTAACCTTCAGCTAGGACAGCATTGTGCTGCTCTCCTAATCCCCTCTTCCTACAGACACCCTCTTCATGCTGCTTAAATATTTTACAGCTACATGGCTAAGTACAAATCTACCACTTTCACTCTTGGAGAGAGGCTACTTATTTGCAGTGAGGTGGCTGGGACTTCTGTAAGGATAATTTACCATGCAGTATGCCAGAGCTGGGCTAGAAGGCACTGCTTTTCCTAGCTAAAACACAATAAAATATGCTACAGCATGTTTCACAGATGAATCACTCCTAAACCATGCCTTTAAGTATTGTCTGTCACTGCAGTTCCTTCTTGTAATACTTCACCAGAGCTGGAGAAAAAGGGAGAGAAATTGCCCTTTAAATCTCTACAAAGCCTACCATCCAGGAGAAATTAGGGACATTTGTTCTTGGAGTCAGATGGGCTCTGGAAGAGAGAGCTATACACAACAGGTTTTATTGAGGTGGAGGTGAGGGGAATGTGGTTTCACTTCTTTATTTATATCAAGTTTTATGAGAAGAATGTTCAAGGACCAGCTTATGAACAAAGCCAACACCTAAACTCTGTACAGAGCAGCTTGTAAGCCAAAGGGTGCAGGCAATCATTCCATCTCAGACCACCAGAGGAGACATCCCAGGAGAGCAGGACTCCCTGAGCTCTGTTTGGAGTTAGCTCCCAAGAGCAGAGCTAGCAGCACGTGGACAAAGCAGAGGCAGCTCAGGCCAAGCATCAGCACACAGCGGGATCTTCCCACACTGGGTAGATCCTTGCTTCAGAGGAGGACAGCCCTGCAAAGGATCCCACAGAGCACAAGAAGGCCCAGCCAGCCTGAGGAGCACACAGGTATTGGGGAAGAGCCATGCCAATGACCTTGGGACACTTCACAATCTCTCCAATCAAACTTCAGTGTGGAAGACCCAAAGCCAGAGAAAGAGAGCAGTAATGATCTCAATGGGATGTCTGGAGTCTGGCCATAAGCTTTTAGACAAATGATGTGATTGGAAGGCATGCATTTCATTTCTTCTACTAAATTCATCTCCACTTGCCAGATATCCAGGTTTCCAGCATTCCCTGGCTTGCCTGCAAGGGCCCTGGAGCCAAGAGTCAGGTTAGCCCCTGGGCTGCTGAAGTCCTGCACAGACCCAAGGGTTTTCCTGTAGGCTGAGGCAGGTTGTTCCTTAGCCAGACTTCCCCTGGGCTCTTCTCTCTCTTCTTTCAAGCCACCAGTGAAACAAGGCAGTGCAGGCAAAGCTGGAATTACAGGCCTGTCACAGCTGGTGGCCACAGCTGCAAGTTTGGACCAGAACACATTGTTCTTTCTTCTGCAGATGCTTTCTGTGAATAAGAAACTTACTACTGAGATCTTTTCTTCTTTGGGGATCTACAGCACGAACCAAAACCGAGGTCAAAGAGCAAGTCCATTTTTTCATTCCCCATTTTGGCAGGCTAAACAAGAAACCAGGAATGCCTCAGTCCCATCTGACATGAATAAATAATGCCCCTGCTATTCACTGCCTGTCAAAAGTTTCATCAAGGCACAAGCTCAGGTTTAGAAGGATATCCAAAGGCTATTAAAATGCTACATGACAAAAGAAAACTTGACCTTCAGGGCAGAGGAGCTTGGCACCAGCAGAGGAGTTGTATGTGCCTGGTGCATACACAAATGGCCTGATCCCTGCAGGGACCATCATTAGAGCTGCAAACACCAGCTCCACACTCCCTTGTCCACTGAAGATACAATCCAGTGTCAATGGAACTGCAGAAAGTTGCTCCTCCTCTAGCACACTGCAGAGAAAGCTCCTCTCCTGCTTCTCTGCAAGCAAGCCTTGCAGCTCTTTCATCCTGAGCCACAGCACTCAGCTGAGCTGAAGAGCCACTGGCTTGTGGCTCACTGCCTTTTGTGCTGGAAATAGAGCTGATAAGAATGGAATCAGTGAAAAAAAACCCTATCAGCTCAATGCCATCTTCTTCTGCCACAGTTAAGGATCACTGGAGAACCTTTTCACACCTAGTGCTGGTCCCAGGCTCACACACAGCTCTCTATAGCCTGATGCAGCTTTCTGCTTCATCCCCCACCACAGAGTTTGGGGTCTCTGTCTCAGGCTGAGTGTGTCACAGTATCAAAAAACCCTTAGTAAGCTGGACTAATGCCTCCCTGCACACTGTGTGAACAGTTGGAGCCCATGGGGCTTCACTGTGCCTCATGGCTTCCCCAGCAGCAGGGTGAGCCACAACTGCTCAGGGAAGCAAGCTGTTGTGTCTGGGCTCTCCATGGCATTCCTTTCTGAAGCTGGAAGGTGGACACTGCACACAACAGTGCAGGACAAAGCTGCCAGATATTCCCACCACAGGACACACAGGAAGGCTCTGTGCATTCGAGGGCATGAAAACCTCCTCCCAACAAACCTGACTCTGTTCAGCCCCTCCTGGAGCACCAGAGATTTATGTATCCCCTCTGTTTTAAGTAAACTCCCTTCCAAGAGCATGACTGTAAAGGTAAATTCAGGCATAAACCCAAGTAAATTACACTGGTTGAGCTCCCCAGGGATTAGCCTGGTTTCTGTAGTCTCTCCACCACTCAACCTCCATAATCATTTCCAGCTTCCTTCATGCTCCCTGGCTCAGGGCTATAACTCAGGCTGTCACCCTCTGTGCTCAAGAGGCCTCTTGGGTAGCTCCTCAGCTTGCCTGGGGCCCAGCTGTCCCACAAAGCTCCATGTCCCCAAGCAGGAGGGATGAGCTGCTGGTGCCCTGTGGGGGATTCAGGGCACTGGTGGCAGGACAAGAGTTGTGCACACAAGACCTCCAAGAATAGAAAGCAGGAGGCAGTTTTGGCACTTTTACCAGAGTTATAAATATGCTGCCTTTGGAGGAAAAAAAGAAGAGTCCTGCAAAACCAACAACTCCAGTGCCTTCCTTTTTATATCTAGCAGGTGCAAGCTACCAAAAGAGCTTTCCTCCTCAGCAGACACGGTGGTTTCATTTACAATATTTCCTGCCTGAATGAGCTAAGCCTTGTTGTTGCCATGTCTCTGGATTTATGATGTGGTCAAGAGTTTCTTATTTTCTTCCCTCTGCTTCCCAATTGCCTTTGTCTCGCTCGGGTGACAAGAGAGGCTGAGGTGAGTCATCTGGCCACTGCAAACTGCCATGCATCTTAACCCAGTGGCAGCTGCAACCTCCAGGAAGCCCACTAGCTGTGCCTCAGCCAGAGATGCATTTCAGTGACAGATTGCTGAGGAGAACACAGCTCAGAGCCTGAGTCTGATGTCCTGGGCACAACATCATCGCCTTGACGAGCTGAGCCAAATGTTTGATGTTGCTGGGAAAGGAAGCGACACGGCTGGAGAGGTAATCATTCTGGATTCAGCCTGGCATGAGGCCACTAGTGTGCATAAATGGAGTGTTTAATGTTTAATGTGCTCTTCTGACTGAGCTCTGACCTTCTCATGCACTAGCACGTCAGGGATTTCCAATGCCATGTCACTACAAGCAGCACTGCCACTGACACCCTTTGAAGTGGGTGAAAACCACACAGGCTGACACAGCAGCCTGCCTCCCTGCCTGAGGCCTTGGCCTTCACTGGGGGCCTCACATGAGCCAAAGGGCTCATCCTGGGGGCTTCTGGAATCATGAGTTGTGGTGCACACTGTGACACCCCAGGATGGGATTTCACTGGCCCAATTAGACTGTGGCTGTTAAAGAACTGCAGAAGTCTGGAAGGGACATCCCTCTGCTAGCATGTCACACAGAATCACAGGCTCTTAGGGGTTGGAAGGGACCTCTGGAGAGCATCTAGTCCAAGAGCAGGAGAACCTTGCACAGGATGGTGTCTAGTCAGGTTTGGAATATCTCCAGAGATGGAGACTCCATCACCTCCCTGGGCAGCCTGGGCCAGGGCTCTACCACCCTCAAAGCAAAGAAGTTGCTCCTCATGGGGCAATGGTTT
Organism: Bucco capensis; assembly: GCA_013396975.1. Lineage (NCBI taxonomy): Eukaryota > Metazoa > Chordata > Aves > Piciformes > Bucconidae > Bucco > Bucco capensis. Next base: position 10,023 of record VWZO01005051.1, read on the forward strand.
TAAATTGGAGAAGAGTAGATTTAAACTCGACATTAGAAAGAAGTTGCTCCCCACAAGGGTGGTGGAACACTGGCCCAGGTTGCCCAGGGAGGTGGTTGAGTTCCCATCCCTGGAGGCATTCCAGATGAGGCTTGCCAGGGCTCTGGGCAAACTGATCTAGTTGGGGATGTCCCTGCCCACTGCAGGGGGGTTAGACTAGATGAGCTCCAGAGCTCCCTTCCAACCCAAACCAGTCTAGGATTCTATGGATCTTGCTGGGTGCTAGTTTGTGCCCATTGCCTCTAGTCCTGTCACTAGGTAACACAGGAAAAAGCCTGCTGCCATCCTCCTGACCCTCATACCATAAGTCACTTGATTTGGGGAAATATGGCAAGCTGGAAAACAAGGGAACACCAACTGCAGGAGCCTCCTCTTCCCCCACTGTGCTCCAGGTCAGCTTTCCACAACTGGAGACCACAGTAAGAGGAAACTGGAACTCCTGCATCCCTGTCCAAGCATCAGGAGACCTACATCTCTGCCTCACCTTGTGCAAAAGTAGCGTAAGTACTAAAATCTGATGGAAATCGAATCCAGTGCATCTCCCATTCCCCCAACTTGGTGACTCTGGACTCCCTTTATAGTCACAGGAGAGAAAGAGGCCCATTTGCAGAATGATTCATCTGACCCATTCTAGACATTTACTCCAGCATCCAATGACTCATGTCCTTGGGGTGCCCCTTTCTTTCCTATAAACAAGAGTCTAGACAAGTAGCTTGGATGTAGACATCCCACAGTTAGATGTCTACATTAAGACAGATGAATTCTGCCTCGAGTGCTCAACCAGAAACCAACCTACAAACTATGCCACAGACAGCTCTGCTTGATAGCCACAACAGGGAAGAGATCATTCTTTTGGATGGTGTGGAGCTCTCTGCACAAAAAGCTTCAAGCACTAGCTCAAAGATTAACCATCCTGTGCCTGGCTGTGATAGTACAACCAGAAGAGCAGCAGGGCCCAGCAGAAGGAGATTCATTACTGCCACTCTTTTTCTAGCCTGCACCTGTGTCTAATTAGCTGATGTCAGATCCCTTCTCAATCAATTTGGTAAAAGGAAGCATAACTCAGGGGAGTTTGTGATGCCATCTCCTCTCAGGGTGGGTTGGTAATGGCACGGATGGGCACCTAGCCATGGGCCTCTCTTAAGGCTGAGAGGTGACACAAGCAGCTGGTACCAAGTCTCCTGCCCATTCCAAGGGTCTTTTCTACTGCTAGAGCTCGTGCTCTGCTTTCTGTGTGGGGCTGGGGTAGCTGGCAGCATCTCAGCAGGATTGATGACCCAATAATCTGGACACAAAGGCAGGTCAGCCCCCAGGGAAGGCTGCTTTGTTTGGACAGATTTCAAGTGTTTCTCATGTCAGCCTGTCAGTCTGATTCCCTGTGGCTCAGCCATTCACACTGGGTCTCCCTGCCCAGCTCTGAACTCAGTGAGCAGCTTCAGCCCAGGCTGACAGAGAGCTAGCAGCCTCAGACACAAGGCAAGTTCCTCCAAGGTTGGCAAAAACCAGCCCCCCACCCAAAGGAGAAAGAGGTTATGAGTAACCTCAGCTGAACAAAACCCTGCTGGGCCTCAGCTAGACACTGCAGCATCTATCAGGCAAGAAGCCAGTGCAGAACCCTCAGACTCCAGCCCTGGGGACAGTTTGCCTGTGTGGCTGCAAGCCAGAGACACAGAGCCTCAGAGCAAAGCAGGCTCAGGGTAAGCCAGCAGCCAGAGAGCCCCTGGGATTGCTTTTGGTGACAAGCAACTGAAGTTTCCATGCATGAAGTCATCTCCAATGACAAAACCAGTTCTGTTGGCATGCTGCAACTGCAGTTTCGGATGGGGACATGCAGGGTATTTGTCTGACTGAGCTGAGTTTTGGTTCCCAGACAGCATCACCATCTCTGAGGACCCTTCAGGGCTACAAAGCATCTTCTGCAAACCATCTGAGAAGTGCTTTGGCTCAAGCAGGGGAGCAGCAATGGAAGAACCTGCTGGAAGGGTGCAGAGCTCACATGGGAGTGTGGGAGACTCTGCCTTCACAACAATGGCTTTTAATGGTTTCTTACCCACTGTTGTGCTGATTGATAGCTTACCATGGAGCTGTTAACACAGCAATATCCCAGCTCTATTTACAGACATCTCTGCACATTTACTTTGTCACAAGTAAACTCTGCACATGGCAATAAAGCTTAAGGTAATGACTTCTCCAGCACAAAGGCAGCAATTTCCTGTCAGCCTCCTTTACAAATGGCTAACTCTGGGGTTAATTTTCAACGATGCCAATGCAAAGTGAGGGGGAGGGCAGGGAGAAACCGCAGGCTGTGCCACTTGGAGCTGTGGCATCCCTCCTCTGAAGGATGAGGATGATGGGGCAAAATCCATCCTATGGTCCTATATCCTTGCCCACAGACACAGCATCTTACTCCTTTGCCACCAGCAACCCCAACCTTAGGCTAACTCCCACACGTTGATGTTTTTGGGCATCCTTTGCTGCTGCACCTGTGAGAAGGGAAGACCACAGGGAGTTTCTCCTCCTGATGGTCTTTCTGAGGGAGAAGCATGGAGCTTTAGGCATCTCAGCAGACTTCCTGCAGCAGTGCCAGTGTGATCTGGCTACCATGGCACTGTAACCTGCCACATGCACAGGGCTGAGGACATTACTAAGCAACAAAGCAGATCATCAGCCTGAACAAGCTTGGGAGTTCCTGTGTGGCCTTCATTCAACTCCCTTCTCTGCAGCAGAGGGGAACAGGGCAGCTCCCTGCCTGCAGCAGGGAAAAGCAAGTGGGTATTACTGCTTTCTCCTGCAGGCAGCAACCTTCACGTGCTGCACTGGGGAGCTCAGCATCTCCAGCCTCCTTCTATAATTAGTGCAGAGAGAGGATGTCTGAGAACAGCAATCTATTTTGGGTCTTGTGAGTCACCTTCCAGAGACATGTATCCTGCACTGACCATATAGAAAGATCTGAAAGTAGACACCTAAAATAGCTGCCATAAATATGCATTGAAACCTTGGAGTGCACTGCTCCTCAGCACACTTGTGCTCCAGAGCCCTCCCTAGCCTCCTTGCCCTTCTCTGGACACACTCCAATGCCTCTGGCTCCTTCTTGGGCTGAGGGGCCCAAAACTGAGCACAGCAGGTGATGTGGAGCAGGTGCTCCTGTGTGCTCTCAGCAAGGCAACATCTCCTCCCCAGAGGCAGCAGGACCCATGCTGGTGCCTCTACAGTCCCAGGGATGAAGGCAATATGCCAGCAGGCCAGCCTGTGCTTTACAGCCCCACAGGGGCACACAAACTCATTTACCACACCATGTGAACTCCTCACCAACCCATCCCCTCCTAATGAACAGGCCTGCAGCTTCCAAATCTTTCAGGGGAAAGGAAAACACTACCAAACAGATTAGTTCCACAGTGGTGCTGTTAATTATGGGTCATTTAGTTCAGTTAATCAATAAGCAGACTTCTTTAACTGGCTAATTAGGCCAAACTGCTTCCACCATGAGCAGGTTTGCTGCTAGTTGTTAGCCATGAAGGGATAATATTTCACTGTAAAGATAAGCACAGTCCCAGTCCTCAAACAAATGCTCTGCAGTGCCCTGAGTTTCTGTTATCACTGGCTGCAATTTAACCTGTTCCACACCACACAGACACTTATAACTGGGACAAAAAGGCACCAGGATGATTGGCTTCTTGCTGCTAAGCCACCAGGGTAAATATCTAGCCATTTCCTCCAGTGAATCATTCAGACCATTTGCTCTCCAAATTCCACCTTGCCCAGGTTAAACAAGAGCTAAATATTATCTCTGCAAACCAAGCAGCTCAACTTCTTGCTGGTAGTCCAGGTAAAAGCAAGCAGCATGTGTTGCCTTTCAGGCTGGGGATATAGCCCAAACAGTTGCATGAGGCTGTGTCCCAGCCAAGGCAAGAGTCTGGAGAGACCTCAGAGCTTCCCAGAGCAGATCAGCATGCAGAGGAGGAGGTCTAGGCTCTTGCTTTGTCAAAAGAGATAAAAGGTCAAGACAATCTCTTGTTACTTGGAGTTGTTTAGGAAGAAAGGATGGATTTTGTTGCACACTGAAAGAACTGACTCCTGGCTTCAAGGCCCCTGTTGAGGTCATCAAGTAGTTATTGCAATAGAGCAAGATAGGAGATGAGTGATAGCAAAAAGTTTGTAGCTGAATTTCCTGGATGTTGGTTGGAACAGAACAAAGCAATCCATGCTTGGGCTTTGCTAGCAAAGTGCTTTAGCTGAAGAATAACAGCTTGCTGAGCAAACATCCTCACCAGAGCATGCTCACAGATGCTTCCTCTGACAAGTCAGGGTGTCTGCTCACACTGCTGGGGTTTCAGACTTCACTCCCCTGAAGGGCTCCAGTGCCAGAGGATGACAACAGTGGCACATCAGCTCAGGGACTGTCCTCAGGGCTTGCCCTGCCTCCTGAAGGACTGCAATGCATGTCTCTCAGCTGCTATCCCCTGGCTTTATTTTCCCTTTCTGGTTCCCATCTACTGGCAAACCAGAGTTTGGCTTTGGCTGCTTGAGAATGTCCATTAATGGAGCAATACTGTAATAAAGAAATGCTTTGGATCCTGAGATGGCTTCTTGACCAGCTGCAGCAAGCATCCCTTGGAAAACCAGGTGCTATGAGAAAGGACTGCAGTCAGATTCCAGGGCAGTTTGGGCAGAACTACAGGATCAGATTCCTGGCTAATTCTGGGTTTCCTTTGGAAAAGCTGCTCTTGAGATTGAAAACCACTCTTTGGTAGTACTATAAAAACCTCACACATCTCCAGGTGAAACTGACTTGGCCTGGAGCTGGAATTTCAACCTAGAAATCACCCAGATCACCAGAAAACAATGGCACAAGGAGTTTTCCTTTGGGAGACCTGGTGCTAGATTGCAGATGTAATTCCCAGAGACATTCAATCAGATGGCACATCAAAAGCAATGGTAAATTACATGTCTTGAATAAAGCAAGCCCCCCAACATTAAGCCATAGATACTTGGCCATGGAAGAAGGCAATTAGATTCCAGCATTATTTGTCACACAAGAGGCACAAGATGATACCTAGTGGATTTGGTTTTTGCAATAATAGCCATTCCTGGTCATTCATTTAGAAGAGAATAAATCTGTCACTTGAGTGAAAACAATTGACAGCATCATTTATTACCTTGCATGCTTCAGAATAACAGCACCATTTCCATGTTGCCCTTTGGCACTGGGACTCCCAGCTTGCTTAGAAAAAAAGGAAGACATATCTACAGAGCTGGTAGCAAGGAATTAAGCAGCAGCTGACCTGATGGGGTTTATTTAACAGTGCAGGCTTGTTCAGCCTCTGGTCACAGGAGAAATAGGATTTTTCCTGGAGAACCTAGAGCCTTGAGACTCTGAAACACAGAGGGTCAGGCAGAGGTCTCTCTATCTGAGACTTCAGAGAGAAGCATTTTAACTCTGATCCTCCAAAAGATCTCCTGGGAATGAGAGACATTTGGTTTCCTTTCAGAAGCTTTCAAGGGCTGAGTCCATCAGAAAGAAGGAAATTTTCCCCTAGCTCATGAAGATAAATCTTAGCTTGCTTTGCCTTATGAAGGCAGCCAGATCCTGGGTACATCCAAGCCATTTAGCCCACTGAAAAATGAGCCAAGCAAACCTACAGGAAACACTCTGTCAGTAGAACAGAAAATGCTCAGCTAAAATAATACTCTAAAAGTCCTAAAATGCTGCCCTTTCTGCTAATATCTTTGCAGTCTTAGCTGTTGGCTTGTGTTTCTTTCTAAGAAGGTTAATAGTTTTCCTATGGCACCTGTTACAAAGGCAGGAGACACCCAAATTTGGGATCAATTTGAATGGAAAGGCTTGCAGACACTTTTGGAATGGTATTTTCAACAGAGATTTGGCTCCTTGAATGCAACAGAAATATTTAGGTTGAAAGCTGTTATAAATCTCTATCAAGCACTTGTGTCTACTTCAGCAGCAAAAAGCTATCCAGAATGGATCAACTGGAAAATATCTTACCCTCACAGCCCTTAAGGAATTCAACTGGGATTTCAAGTCTAGAAATGGCTTCTTATCACTGCCAGGAGCTGGCAAAGCTTCCTCCCTCTGCAGGGAGGTCTCCACAACTGATGAAAGAGCCAAAATACACAGCTTTTCCCACCACAAAAGTCCATTCCAACTCCCAAAGGCTCACACTGCCTTCCCCTTTGGGAATGGTTCCCTGACTCTGCAGAAAGGGCAAGGCAACACCTTGGGACTCTCTCCCTCTCTCATCACACTGAAAATGGAGAGTGGGCTGTTAGTTTATTTTCATTTCTCCTCCACAGTTTGATAGTGCACAGCAAGGTCAAGAGGCTGGCCCCTTATTCAGAAAGTCTAATATTCCCAAGTGCTGTTGTGCACATTGGAAAATCCTTGGGAGAGTAATAGAGCTGGTGGGAATATGCAGATGCTTAACACATACCTCGTGCCTCCTGCTCTGGGTAGAGCTAGGAAGAAGCTGTCACTCTGAAGTGTCCTGTTCTCAGCTTTGGGATATAGTTATAAGAAAGAAAATGAGATGCTGGATTTCAGGTATCTTCATGGGAGATTTGAGCCCTTTGCTGTTACAGAATATTTGCAGAGATCCAGGTTTCTTAGCCTTTTTTCTCCCCCTCCTATTCTAATCCCTGGAGATGCTAACGTATAATAAAGGTGTCTTTTTCCTTTTTCTTTCTCTTTTTTTAATAGTTGTCACCAATCTGCAGTTATATTGTCAAATAAACTGCTGATACAGGTATGTAATTTACTGTCATTTTTTGCAATGCTGAGAGTGGAGTTTCTTTTCTTTTTTCCTTTGAACACTGCAGCCTAAAATTCCACCTGATTCACATGTCACTTCAGAGCTCAAAAATACTCTAATCTAAAGGCTCCCTTTGAATGGAGTGAATGACCAAGAAAGATGTCAGCAGGACCTGGAGAGCCCGAGCAGCAGGCCAGAAGACAATGATGAACCACAACCTCTTATTACACACAGCAGACACCTAGATGGGTAAATCTCTGCCTCTCCAGTGAAGGCAAGAAATGAAGGCTCTAGGTAGGGTTTATTTAACCATTCAGCCCAGTAGTTACACAATCATTAAGTTAGGAAGAGACCTCTAAGCTCATCCAGTCCAAGCATCCCTAGCACTGCCATGCCACTAAGCCATGGCCCTAAGGAGAGCAGCTCAATGTTTCTGAAACCCCTGCAGGGATGGTGACTCCAGCACCATCTTGGTCTGATGGGAAGTGATTGCCTGGCTTTGGCACACAGTCTCTTCTCAGGGCCTCTCGTTCTCCACATGACTTTTCTTTGGATGTAAAGCATTCCTGTTTCCTGGGGAAGCAAGGCANTCTCATCCTCTCCCTGTTAACCCTGGAAGTACTGTAATTGTCCAAGCTCTACCCACAAACACTTCACCCAAAAGGCTTTGCAACACAAGAACCAAATGCTTCTTCCCTTTCTCAAAGACACTCAGAAATCACAAAATGTCCAGTTCTTAGACAGCTTTCCTTCAGAGCCCTCAGGGAAGGATGACATCCTTTCCTTTACTAAGAGGGAGACCAAGTGCCAGTCCTGCTCTGCCCAGCAGCACAGCCTGGCTTTCCTTACATGCTGCTGTGGGACTTTGCTCACCAGCAGAATTCCAAACACTTCATCAGATGAAACACATCAAAGTTCAGATGACCTTCAGTGCAGTCCAGGAAACTCTCTGTGACACTAACACCCACACACTCTGTGTCTGATGGGAAGTGATTGCCTGGCTTTGGCACACAGTCTCTTCTCAGGGCCTCTCGTTCTCCACATGACTTTTCTTTGGATGTAAAGCATTCCTGTTTCCTGGGGAAGCAAGGCAGGTGTATAAAACAGGGAGACTCCTTACCAGCTTGGGGCCAAGCAGTTGCTCCTGAAGGTGCCTGAGGCCCTCGCAGCCCTCATTTGGTGTTCCCTGTTCTCAAGTGTCTAGAAGGAACTGAAAGAAGCTGGGACCTGGGCAATCAGAGCAGAGCACTGTCTTGAGCTGGGTCATGGCCTCTTGCAGCAGCATGAGAACCACCTATTTCTTTTACATACTCCCTCAGCTTCTTTTTTTCTCCTTGTTTCACTTCCCTTCAGTGCCCTACTCTTTGTCACTGCAGACCTTATGGCAGGACAGCAGCCAGACAAGCCTGGCTTGCTTCTCCCACCCACAAGCCAGCAGTGCAGGCACACTTGGCTGCTGCCTGCCCCAGGCAAGAGCTCTTCTTGCAGGAGCCTCTGCTCTGCCACACCATGTGAAGCAGGAAACATCCACAGTGGTCTCAAAGCCATTGCTTTGCTGCTCCTCAGATAATTCCTGCTAGAAGCAGTGCCCTTGTCATGTGGCAAGCATCACACAGAATCACAAAGGCTGGAAGAGACCTCCAAGATCATCAAGTCCAACCATACCCATCACACAGAATCACAAAGGCTGGTAGAGACCTCCAAGATCATCAAGTCCAACCATACCCATCAAAGCATGCTGACATATACTAACACATCTAAGCTCCAGAAAGGTCTTTCCTTCACCTTCACCCCTCTCTGTGAAACCATCCTATAAAGGCTGAGGGTTGGTGTCCCACCTGAGCACAGTGGACACCAAAAGAGCAGCACAAGAGCTAGACTCTGTACAAAATGGGGCAGGGAATTTCCCTTCACCAGGAACCTTCATTTAGATCACCTTAGGCCCACTATAATCACAGCCCAAGCCAAATAACACCCCTTTTTAATACCAGAGAATTGTTTTTCATTTGCAGGAGAAAACATTTCCATTTCAGATGGAATAGACCTTCTGTTCTCCCCTGATAGTGATGCTCCCAGCAGTGCTGGCTGACCCCCTTGTAGGACACATACCACCAAGAGCCATACCTGGCAGACCTGGGTCTCAGGAGTTTGGGACAGTAAATTATTGTGGCTACCTCTCAAGGGTGATCAATAGATCCAAACAAACAGGGCATGCACACACAGCAACCCTCCATGTGATGCCTCTTTCATGACTAATGGCATGCTGGGGTCTGCTGGCTCTGCACCAGGAGAGATGAGGAAATCTCCTCAGGAGCATGTGTTCCTCCCAGCCTCCTCCCCAGCTGCAGAGACAGCACAAACTAGAGGAGACAATGTCAAGGAAGAAAGCCTGCTGGGGTCTTAGATAAATCACAGGAACAAGACACCTTGCAGGTCACCTTGCTCAGCTCCCTCCACTGCCACCAGCACCAGCACAAGGCTTTTCCCTGTGCCTCCAGCAGCCATCCTGCAAGAGCCTGCTACCAAAACAAGCCCAGGAGCACTGCTGTTCTCTGAGCCAGACACCTGAATCATCAGCTCATAAATAGGGCTGATTGAATCATAACTAATGCTCTTGGCAGCTTTCACTGCTCCCTCTCCTTTTGTCTTGCACCATGCAGAGAAAAGGGGACTTGGAACAGAAAAAAAGAGATGCCCAGGACACATTTTTGGGACCTCAGAGGTGTTACTGGGATTTGGTGGGCAGCAAAGCTGCTTCTTGCTGTGCAGTGTGAAAGGAGCTGGCTGCATCATGTCCTATGTGCTCAAGCATTGCAGCAAGGGCCCCAGTGCTGCCAATCTCCCAGCAGAGCCCATGGGGGAAGCCTGGGATGAAAGGAGTGGGGCAGGATGGGGCAGCAGCACACCCCATGCTGAGCTCCTCATCTGGGGGTCCGTGGCAGTCAGGGGGTAAGCATACATTTTTGGGGGATAACTGGAAAGTAAGAGCCATAATAAGCCATCAAAATGAAGGCAACTGCTAAAAATCCGCAAGGGCTAGGAAATGATGCTGCCACTCTTCATCCATAAAACAGGAATAATGACATTTCCTTACCTGACAGGTAAAGCATTCCCAGGCATCCTTAGTTACTGGATCACAAGCATCTTCTGGGACTCAAGCAGCAAGTCAATACACAGGGAAACCAAGGCTCTTCCCCTAGGGAGTAACAGGCAAGACTCAACCCCAGGCATCAGGCACCATCAGCCCATGGCTGGTGACAGTTTCAACAGAGCCCATGGCCACACATAGCTGCAGCAGAGCTAGAAACACCCTAAAGCATCCCTAGAGAGTGAAGATGACCTCAAGCTGAGCTGAAATGGGCTCCTGAAGCCCCAGGTGGGGCCCATAGGGCTTATGATGCCCATCAGTCAGGTGCAGGGGAAGAGTGAAGCAAACACAAGGGTGCCAGAACCACACAGGCTGCTGGGCACAGAAATCCTCATGCAAGGCATGAGCCTTCCTGCCCTGGGGCCACTTCTCCCCTTTAGCATGTCCTAGTGTCCCCAGCCCAGGCTTGGATTCAAGGGGCAACCCAAAAATGCCACGAAGAGTCTAAGCAAAAGGCTCTGCTGCAGCAGCTTATAAGAAACAGGCCCCAAAAGTGCTGAGAAGTGGGGTTTTATCAGCAAATTAATGAGAGGGTTTGGGAAGGGAAATTGGTATGGGAGGAGATGGATTTTCCTCAAATGTCAGAACATTTTGTTTCAACATTTTCTCAGAATGAAAATGTTGACATTTTGCAAGGAAAAAAAAACAACAAACCTAACACAAATTTTAGTTCAATGTTAATTCATCAATAGGAAAACTCCAGAAAAGAATCCATTTTGTGTCAAGCATTTTAGAACTGAGCTTAAAATTAATTTGGGGTCAGGATCTGTTTAATGAATTGAAGCCTTCTGGAAAGGACCCATTTCAGTTGGCCTGAGGTGATCCAACCCAGTTTCAAATTCAGGTATCAAGAGAGAAAATCTACACTCAAATTAAAGGAAGGTGGGAAAATATAAACCAGCTGGAGTCACCATCCCTGGAGGTGCTTCAGAAACATTGAGCTGCTCTCCTTAGGGCCATGGGTTAGTGCTATGGGAGTGCTAGGGATGCTTGGACCTGACTGAAAGCTAAGGAGTAGTCTGGGAGAGGGACTGAGATGTAGAGGACTGAATAGTGCAGGTCACAGGGGAGAATATTCTAAGCACAGAAAATGATGTAGAAGTGCCTAGACCTCCCTGGAAAGGGATGGAAGATTTGGCATGTAGAAAATGACCAAGGGCTTTCCAAACATCTTAATTCCCATGCCTCCTCAAGCTAAGACCAGCTTCCCAAGATGTAAATTGCTTAAATAAACATGAGTCCATTGATTATTCCTCTGTGTTTCAGATCTTCCTCACCTTCTGCCTGGCTCATTTGCTGCAATTAAATACTTGTAAACAGATTAGACCCTGAAAGCTCCATCTCCCTGCTAAGTGGTCACCTTCACCTCTTCTGCTTTGACTGTGGCTAATAGACCCCAGGTCACACTATAATCACTGAGGAATGGGACCAAAGAGTATTGCTAGGTCACTTGGAGCAGCAGAAGTGAGCTCTGGCAGCCAAAGCACAGGTGTGAGTGTGCTTTGCTGAGAAGCACTGCTTACCCAGCCACGAACACTTAGTCATGGCATCAGCCCTCCAAATCCTAACAAACCTTGCCCTGGGGCACATGCTGCTCTGCTCAGACTGGGAAGTGTGATCCTCAACTCTACCCTCAGCCAGCTGGGCTGCCTTGTTGGTGATGGCATTGCAGCTATTGGCAAAGTGAAGCCTACTGCATTGGCTGGAAACCTAGAGAAGTTTCCCCAAATGAGGTTCAACTACCATGTTTTAACTCAGTTCAGAATAATCTTCATCACAGAATCACAAAGGTTGGAAGAGATCTCTAAGCTCCTCAGGTGCAACCATGCCTAGCACTGCCAGACCTATAGAGACAGGTGGGAACAGCAGGAGCAGCTAGAGGAGCCATCAACCTGACTGATGTTAATGCTTGCTTTGGTGTAAGGGATGAGGTCTGAGCTGGAATACTCCTGACAGAGATCAAGTTTATTACAGCATCTCAATGGGAAGCAGGTTGTGAGGTGCTGTAGGTGAGTGTAACCAGTTTATCATAATGGGTAGTGTTAGTAAACATTCCTTCCACAGCTATGTTAGAAGATTTTGCTCTTTTCTGAAGAGGATCCAGCAGGCCATTTCTCTCCTTATTTATATACCACTCCTTTCCTTCCCCAAACCCCCTTATTTCTCTGCAGAAGTAAGAAAGAAAGGTGAAGTTGTCATGAAAAAGAAATACACTGCCTGCACTGAGCTGGCAGCATGAGTCTCACAGCTGTGCCCTCCTGCCTTGATCTCTCTCCATCCCTTTGGAGAAGCAATGTGCAAACAGAGAGCAGTGTGCTTCCCCCCCAGGCCAGCACACCATGCTTCAAACCCCAGCAGCAGGAAGGGAAAAGGATGCTCTTGTATGCAAGTCACTACAGGGAGCAAGCTCTTTGTTGTTTTACCTAATCAGCTCTATTCTGAGCTTGATGAAAAGTTCCTAAGAGGGAAGGAAGAGAAAGTCACAGTGACAATGCAAGCCAGACCCAGAGATGCAGAGCAGTGCTTAGAGGTGTTTACCTGCTCCAGTAATTCTGATCCCAGGGCAGAGAGCTGAAGATTAGCTCCAGACCTCATTAGGCAGGATAGAATTATGTGGGTTAACAAAGTAATACTCTTGGCTTTCTTTTGCATTTTAAAAGTGGCTGGAGACCTATAAAATCCCTTTGAATTTTATTAAAAGTCTTCCACAATCATTTCTCATCCTGCAGCCCAGTTGAGCTGAACTAATAAATTAGCATGTTATCTGTGTGGATATCCATTAGAGCTTCAAATGAAGATTATTAGAGCCAAAAGCCTAACAATGCTGTTTACAGCTGGGGAGGAAGCAAACTGATCCATGAAGCACCAAGGATAATGACTGAGGGACACCTCTACCCCTTGAGACCACAGCAGAGGGGCAGCTTCAAGAAGAGCATCCCCAGCTGCCAAAAGGGCAGAGCTTTGGACAGCCTGAGCAGGCAGCTAGAGGCAGGGAAAGCCAGGCAGGAGCCCACTCTGTGTGAAAGCATCAGTGAAGATTTATCAGCCTTATCCTTCCTGCCCAGGCCAAGTGAGATTCTGCTTGTCCTGGACACAGATTGGTCAGCCACACACTCAAGTCTTGGCTGCAAGATGAGCTCTGCTTTCCAGCTGAGTTGCCTGCCTCAGCTCCAGCCCTGCTAAATGCAAGAAGGCCACAAGATGAACATAAATCACACAACTTTCTAGTTGCTACAGCTCCAGGCAGCACAGTGGCAGACGTGGTTTCAAGATGGAGTGATGCAGTTATGCTTGGCATCAGCTTCCCTCAGGTCTTTTGCTTTCCTGCCTCACACACTTTGGGATTTCTAATCAAAATGTCAGCACAAGGAGAGTGTAATACTTGCCTTTTTTGTTTTGCTGTTTTGCAAAGCAAACTTAAAAACATGGAAGCCAGGGTGTGAAAAATAGGCATGAGCTGGAAAGCAGACACTGGGAGGTTGTCTCTTCAATGAGCTTCAGCAGCAGTGCTCTTAGCCTGAGTGGTGTTTGCTCAGTGAAAGCTGGCAAGATGCTGGCAAGATGCTGGCAAGATGCTGGCAAGATGCTGGCTTACACCTCTTGTTGCCCTGCTCAGCAAGCAGAGGAGGGCTCTGGTGGCTGGATCTGACACCCATCAAGGTAACTGAAGCACATTGCAGGGGCAGAGCTGCCACAGTCCCTGAGCAAATTCTTCCATCCTCTTGTGCATGCTCCTCTACCCTACTCTGTCACTGCAGGACTCATCCTTCTCCTGCTTCTCTGCCTTCCCACTCTCCTCCTCTCTCCTCCTTCCCACAGATTTATTTCTGACCCCTCCTGAAGGAGTATTTGTGTCACAGATCACCTATGTGAGCAGGAGCCTGAGGGCTAAGGCACCAAAAGTGTCCAAGTATGCAGGCAGAGGAATGCAAAGGTAGATTCAGCCACTTTCTCTTCCAGGTATTTTCCAAGGATTCATTTCAACCTCTCCATTTCTCCAATTCTCATGAGCCTGTCTCCAAAAAGACAGCAGTTGGACAGCCCAGGAGCATCCCAGAGGGTGCTGTGCAGCCAGCCACTGCCCTGCTGCTCTTTCAGCTTCCCTTGGAGCCAACTAATCCCAAGGCAGGGATTAGAGGGAAATGTCATCCCACACTGCCTGCTTCACTCAACCACAGCAGCTTGGTTGTGCTTCCTTGCACTCTTTTTCTTCACCTCAAACAAGCCCCAGCTCCCTCTTCCAGGGCTGCAGCCACACACTTGCTTCTGCAGCCCCAACCCCCCTGACATTCATGCAGACAAGGGTTGTTCAGCCCCAAAAGAAAAAAGGCTCCTAACCTGAGCTGAGCTTCATCATGTGAATTTCAAGTTCCATCTCCAAGCTGCTGCTCTTCCCCTGGGGTCATACAGACATCATTTTAGTATGTCTTGCTTTCCAGCCTTCCCCCTCTTCAACTAATTCCCTTTCACCTCCCACTCCTCTCCTTTATCACTTTTCTAAGAGGAAAAATGTTTCTTTTTACCCTCAATCTCTGTTCCTTTCCTCCAGATATTCCCTTCATGTCTCATCCATGAGGATATTTTTGTTCATGCAATAACTAGTTTGCTCTTTCTCCTCTTCCCACTGGGCTACTTTGATCTACTGTTCCCAGGTCTGGTTTACACCTTCCTTTTCCTCCCTCCAAAGACACATCAGTCTGTTTCCCATCCCCTCCTCCTTACTCTTTCCCTCCTCTGATCTATTCTTGCTGTACCAAACTTGTTTCATGTGGAGATGGTTTGGAAAGCTCCTCTGCTGCCCCAGCAAGCCCTGCAAGAAGAGCTGGAGGAGCTGGGCTGTCAATCCAGTCATCCTACACCAACACAGCATGCCACAGGAATAAAGCATGGCTAAGGCAGGCAGGGAAGAACAACACCTGACTCCCAAAGGAAAACCTAAGCCAGCCCTTGGGACACTAATCCCTCAGCCACTTCAACAGCTCCCATTGGAGCACAAGGCTGCAAGAGCCCCTGGGGACCTAGCCTAGTCACTGGCCCAATCTTCAGCAGGAGGGATGCCAAGCAACAGGAACAGCCTTTTCATTGTCTGCAATCCAGCAAACCCTCTGAAAAAAGGAGTCAAATTCACTTGCAGCTTCCTGGGACTGTGGAGAGATGAACTTCTACAGCAAGATTTGATGTCAAGCAGCAGGGAGCCTGCTAGTCCCACACCATGGGAAATCTGAGGGGGAAACTGGTCTACCCCTCCACATGAAAGCCATGTACTAACTTGTCCCTTACCCTGAGAATCTGTAACCAGGGAGAAACAAGATTCCTGCTTTTCCATCCTGTGCCAAAGAAGGCATTAATGTTCTCTGCCCCTCTCCTCACCCACACAAACACTGCCAGGAGGATAGCACCAGAATGAGCTGGGAAGTTCAGCAGCCAGTGTTGAACCAGGGTGCTCAGAGCTGCCCATTTGCCCTCCCCTCTCCTCCCCACCCTTCCCACACAGAACAAACCCAACATCCTGTGCCTGGCCAATGCACTGGAGTTGCCCAAGTTTAATTCCTAATGATGCTGCAGGATGCAGAGTGATAAATTTCCTATGGGATACTCATTATCTAGAGCATGTGAATGTGCTGTAATCAGGCAGATTTGTTGCTATGGAAAAACACAGCAAGCATGCAGAAGCTCCTGTGGGGCATCTTTAGTGTCCCTGCACTTGGAGTCCTTGGCAGCACATGGCATAGCAAGATGTTACCTGGCACAAAACCCAAGTTTCAACCAAAAATCTTGCAGGGCTCATCAGCCCATTGCATCTTCAAGGGGCACCCCTTTGCATCATCTCATAACTTAAAGCCAAGGGATCAAGGAAAAGTCTCACGAGCAGCCTGAGGCTGGAATTGTGACCTTTCCATCCTCCTTCCTAAGGCTTGCTGCCTTCCTCAGCTATATGCTGGCCACATCCAATTTTAGGAGATGAAATCAGGTTGTTAGCCCATGTATTCACCCCTTTGCATGCCATAGGGCTCAGCAGGGCTTTCCCTGCACTCAGGTAAGGAGATATCAGCCTGAATGCCACATAGAGCAATGCCCAGGTAGGACATATTGTGTTAAAGGAAAAGAGAAAGAGAGAAGAAAAAAGGAAAGCAAGTCACCATTCTTCTTCATTTGATATCCTGCTAATCCCTTCTGCAAGAGGCTGGTGGAGGTGAGGAAGGAGGCAATGCCACCAAATTCAATGGAGCTCAGCGGTGCATGGAAGCACTCAGACTTTTGTCTTATGCCTCCCTATTTTAAAACACTTAACTCATGGCCTAGGCCTGGAGCACATTCCTGGGGGGCTGAGGCAGTCTCCATAGAGAAGCAGGGACAGCAGTGAAGGCATCTTGCTCCATAGCCTGCTCCTGCAAGGAGATGGAGTGATAACGCTCACTTCCATCATCAAACAGCAGCCTGCTCTCTGCTTCTGAAGGCAGGAACAGGAGCTTGATGGCCACTTCCCATTTATCCTGAAGAAATCTTCCCTCACCCACAGAAGCTGTGTTTCTTTTCCCTGCTAGCCTCTGCAGTTTCTAATGGATCTGGGGGAAGCACTAGTACCCATGTACAGCACCTTGCCCACTGCCATCCCAACATCAAACATAAGCCTACAAACTTCAGAAAGATTTCCCAGCATCTCAAGCTCCTAACTCTCTCCAAAACAACTGCACTGATGGAAACTAATGTCTGTCCCCAAAGGCTGTGGTATAAAGCCAAGCTGACACCAGCCCAGTGCCTGCCCCTGGCCAGCAGGAAGGTTAACAGTGAAGTGTTACTCATCCAATGGAAGGGAAACAGCTCAAACCTTGAGAAGCTTGACAAGAAATGTGAACACACCATTTCTCAAACAAAACACTCCTAAGAGTGAAATTCCCCTCCTGCTTCAAGAGAAAACTGTCTCATTCACTGCTTTAAAACACTGACACAGAGAGACCACTAAACCTTCCTGTAATGAACTGTGGGTTTCAGTGTTGGTAAGAAAACAACCTCAAATCACAACAGGAAATGAGGCAAAGCTTTTGTTTTGCTTCCCCTCCTGTTAATTATATAAAGGGGAAATCATTATCATTGATTGCTAAATCCAGAACTTGGAAATCCATACCCTCCCCATCCTTCCACACTCCCATGCACACAAGGAGCAGCACCAAAAGCACTGCAAGTCTAGGCCATGCCAGGTGTAAAGGGAAGCAGAAGCTCAAACAAACAAAAAAGTGACCCCTCATTTCTGCTTTTGCCTTCTGGATCATGCACCAACACTCCAGCACTTAAAGCTGGTGACTTATTTCATGATGCTTATAGATTCCTTCAACTCTGAATCCAGGATGAATACAAACAGGAGACTGCACTCCCAGTCTTGGAGACTTGACCACACTTCTGGGCTAAGGCTGCAAATCTTGGGAGTATAAAATCTACTTTCAGCAGCAATTTGTGCCTAGAAACGACAGGCAAGGAGTTTAAAAAAACAACCCTAGAAATATTGCAGGCAATACATTCCAATTAGCTGTGAATCCAAGCTATTAACTAAGGCAATATTAGCACACACACAGAGCAGCACTAGTCTGCCTGTGCCACACTGCACATGCTCCTGGAGGACAGGAGATGCACAGGAGCAGCTCTCCCCATGAGCAGCACTAAGCATAAGCAGTTGTAGATAGGGAAGGGAAAAATCCCCTTGGTTTTGAGGCCAGAGTCCAAAGAAAGAGCAGTAAAGATCCCAGGGGCTGCAGCACTTTGGTCATTCATCCAGGAGGTGCCATAAATAAGGTCTGCAGGCCAGGATACATGCAGGAAACATGAGGAGAGTTTTGCCAGGGACAGAGATGCAATCTCTGCTCAGCTGCAGAGGGATGCAGCTGCTGAATCATTGCTTCTACACCAGTGGTTTCAGAGACAGCTTATCAGCCTGCCCTGTCCTGCCCTTGGAGCAGGAGGTTAAGGTCCAGGGACAGACACATATTGAGAGGAACAAAGAAATGATAAGTAGAAGGAAGAGGAAGGCCTCTGTTTGCTTCCCATTACACTTCTAGCTTAGAGAGATAAGGAGCCTTTTCTTTCTGTCAGAGCAATAAAAGGGAAGTGGATTAGCTGTGCTGGCCAGCATTTCCCTCCTGAAGCAGAGAGCAGGAAACAGTGAGCTTGGGCTGTCTGAACTGCCTCCTGACTTCCAGCTCCTGCTGGGACATGAATGATGCCAACTGTCCTAGAAGTGAGCAAAGCATCTTCCCCATGGGGATTCACCCTAAGGTAGGGTGAACAACCTCCTGGTTTCTACCACTGGCAAGCAGCCCCAGTGCCCTCACCTCAGGACCTCCCACTTAGCTTCACCTCCAGGAAAAGTCCTGTGGAGGAGCACGGCAGAGAGCTTAGAACAACATTTCTTTAGTGCTTATCCTTGGTTACATTTCATTTGCTCTGACAGCAGAGCAGAGTGATGATGTCACTTCTTAAACCACAGTTTAGCATAATTCTTAGGTGCCTTGATAACTCTCCTTGAACTCACAGGAAATTAAGCAGATGATTATCTAATCAAGAGCACAAACAGCAATAATTTTCCCTTATCTCCCCATCAGCCTAGGATCTCAGAGCAATTTACAGAATAAGTAAGTCAGGACAAGTAGCTAACCTCCAAGGGAGTGGTAGCATGCCCATTCTACAGGTAGAGAAACTGAGGCACACAGTTTCCAGGCAAAAATAAGTATATTTTCCCCTTACACTGTCAACAGGCTCCTTGAAACCTACAACTCCCTGCAAAGAGGTTGCAGTGAGATGGGGGTAGGTCTCTTCTCCAGGGTTAGCTGTGAGAGGATGAGAGCAAATGGCCTCAAGTTGCACATGGGGAGGTTTAGATTAGATATAAGGAGGAATTTCTTTCCTGAAAGGGTTGTTAAATCTTGGAATAGGATGCTCAGGGAGGTGCTGGAGTCACCATCCCTGCAGGGGTTCAGGAAACATTGAGCTGCTCTCCTTAGGGCCATGGGTTAGTGGTATGGGAGTGCTAGGGATGGTTAGACTTGATGAGTTTAGAGGTCTCTGCCAACCTTTGTGATTCTGTGGGATGACTATTGAAATAGGAGGATTTCTCTCATGAAAGAAGATGCTCCCAGAAGTCTGCCTCAAGTTAGAGGTGAAAGCATGGATCAGACAGGGAAAGACCTGAAGAGCACCAGCTTCTCAGTGCAGTAACAGGCCTGCCCCTTCTAGGAACACCCAGCAAGTCTCTCTCTCTTAGAAGAGGTACCTAGAGATGTCTCTGTCTGCAATGAATTGCTAGGCTGCACTGGTGACTTAGCAGCAAGGGAGGGGTGATGGATTCCCATCAGTGTGCATCCTGGGAAACAAGCACATCCCCAGGGGAGCTGCATGATTCATTTTTAATGATACTTCCCTGAGTCTGTAGGCCCCATAAGCCAAGAATTACAAGCCCTGAAAGTCATCATCACTGCCTGAGCTGTTGTTGGTGAAGGAGGCTTTCCAGCCCAAGTGGGAGTCATTACAGCAGAGGGATCATTTGAAACTAAGTGACAAGAATATATTAAGGGAAGGAAAATTACACTTTTCAACAACTGAAGAAAATAATAATAATTAAAAAAAAAACACTTCCTGCCAGAAATTCTGATTCAGAAAGAAGACAAGAAGGGAAATTGCTTCCCCCTGTCTACAGTGCATGGAGCAAACCTCCACACATAGGTCAAAGGCCTAGCAAGAGCCTGAGGCTAAACTAATTATTGTGATTTGCTCGTCTTTTGTAATTAATCTAGGAAAGGCTTAAGGCTGTTAGCAGCTTTAAAGAAGTAAATCTGAAGGCCCAATTAATTAAAAACAGCAGTGCTTAATGAGGACCTTTTGGTTCTCTCATGTTGATTGTTATATTTGTTGAAAGTTAAGTTTCCGCTGTCTGTCAGATCTTGTCTGGTCTTGTAAAAGAGATCTTCTGACTTGGTGCTTAACCACTTGACACTGGAACAAAAGCTTGCCATTACAAAGCAATTTGTGGGGATTAGAATGGAATGAGCTACACCCACGCTCCCTGATTGAACAATCAATTGGAAGCAATGTTCCCAAGAAGCCTGGAAGACCCTCAAACTACAGTTTGGATCTTCTGGTTCAGATGGAGCTTCCTCTATGCTAGTTTTTTCCCATTGCCTCTAGTCTTGTCACTAGGTACCACAGAAAAAGGACTGGTCCCATCTTAGAATCGTAGAATGGTTTGGGTTCGAAGGGACCTCTGGAGCTCATCTAGTCCAACCCCCCTGCAGTGGCCAGGGACATCCCCAACTAGAGCAGCTTGCCCAGAGCCCTGGCAAGCCTCACCTGCAATGCCTCCAGGGATGGGAACTCAACCACCTCCCTGGGCAACTTGGTCCAGTGTTCCACCACCCTCATGGGGAGGAACTTCTTTCTAATGTCCAGTTTAAATCTACTCTTCTCCAATTTAAAACCCTTGCCCCTTGTCCTTTCACTGCAGGCCTTTGCAAACAGGCCCTCTGCAGCCTGCTTGGAAGTTCCCTTTAGGTCCTGGAAGGTCACTAGTAGTTCCCCTGAAGCCTTCTCTTCTCCAGGCGGAACAATCCCAGCTCCCTCAGCCTGTCCTCAGAGCAGAGGTGTTGCAGCCCCTGAGCATTCTCATGGCCTCCTCTGCACCTGCTCCAGCAGCTCCATGTCCTTTCTGTGTTGAGGGCTCCAGAGCTGGACCCAGTATTGCAGAGGAGGTGTGAGCAGAGCAGAGTGCAGTGGCAGAATCACCTCTCTGGCTCTGCTGGCCACGCTTCTCTTGCTGCAGCCCAGGATGCCATTGTGCTTCTGGGCTGCCAGCGTGCACTGTTTGCTCATGGCCAGCTTCTCAGCCACCAGCATCTTCCTGATACCCAGATCCCCTCTCAGTCTTCTCTTGGTTAATCATGGAGATAGCTTGAAGCATGCACCTCAAATCTTCTTTTGAGAAGAAATATGGATGCACTTTCCCTTGCTCAGCCTGGCAGTTAAGCAGCCATCTCTCTGCACATTTTCTGTGTAAGCCTAAGGCTAGTGCAGACCAGGAGATGCATGGGTTGCTTTAACCCAGAGGTGAAATTCAGCTGAGTGCTAGAGAGGCACAATCATGGCTTTATCTTCTGATACCCAGCCAACAGCCTGTCCTGAAAGCAATCCTGGACTGCTGGCTCTGCTCTTACTAACAGAGTCCTTGCTCTGATAGAAATGCAGCTGAGTGCCAGACAAACAAGGAGGATGTTAGGGAGCTCACAGCCAGCCAATTCTCTGCCCGCTATGTTCAGGACATCTTATACATGTGGGGAAATGGTGATGCTTTAGTCTGTTTCATCAAGAGAAGAAGTAATTCACCCCAAGAACATCCATTTTTTTCCTGTTTCTGGATCTACAAACCAGAGCTCTGCCAAGGGGGGAAACCTGGCCAGCTCAAGAGTACAAAGAAAAACCACATTATTCACCAAGTGAGTGAGCTATCTGTCACTGGCAAAGAGCAGGACCCTCTAGAAGATGTGCAACAAGTATGAAAGGACTGAAGACTACCAACCTAGCTCTTTGGGAACAAAACTGGACTCTTTTTGCTTGGCTAAAGAGAGGAAACCTCTCCATACTCTTCCCTTGCAGACCTCTCCTCTGTCATCTGTCCCCACAGGCAGCTAATTGATTTTCTATCCTCAGCAGGCATCCCTGCTAGAGACAGAGACCAGCCAAGTTCCTGAGAGTTTATGTGAAGGGGTTGGGGTTTTATTTTTTATCAGCAGATCTATTTTAAAGGAAAAGCTCTGTGTTTTACAAAACATGAGTGCCAGTAACACAGAGGGATAAAAAAATAATGTGACATTTTTCTCCCCAGGATATTTTGACTGACACTTGAGAAAGTCTATAATCTTACAGAGGCTCAAGCTGCTCATGTTGACATCCAAATGTTTGGTGAAAAAGAGCTGGATTGCTTTCCATGAAAGGTGTAGGCTTCTGATTTAGTCTTGCCATCCCAGCAGAAAAAAAGAAAAAGCAAGTGACCTCAAGTTCTTTCTCAAGGTATTTGATTTTATTCACCTGTCACCAATGCAGCAGATGACTTGTGGGTGAATTGTCCTTCCACTGCTCAACTGAGTCTCTCCACAAGAGCTTGTTTATTTTCATCACATTCTCACACTACCAGCTGCTCAAGTGAGCCAACTGAGCCTGTCCCAAAAGCCATCTCCATTCATTGCTCAGCTTGAAGTGCTCCCTAGCTCTTCCAATTACTTGATCCTTCCCTCAGTGGCTTCCCTGACAGCTTCCCAGCTGTGATCCCTCACCAGGAGCCAAGCTCTACCATCCTGCTGGGGAATCAGTCACCCTCTGCAGAGAAAAGAAGCATCTCACTTGTCTAGGGAAGCAAGAAAGCCTTCCCCATCCCACACCAGCTCTGTGCAGCCTCATCTCAATGTTATTCAGCTTCAAATCCTCCCAGACAGCAGCATGAAGTCTCCTTGGAGCCTGCTGTAAAATTAATCAAGCTCCAAACAAGAGCCAGAGCAAAGCTTGATTAATTTCTCCTATCCTTCTGGTTCTGTACTGAAGTGAAAGCACTCCAACACCAAGACAAAAAAAAAACATCCCTTAAGGGTTTTCCCCACACACACCACACTGGAAACTCCATGAGCTTTGAGTAATTGTTTCAGACTGTATCCTCAGTGATGGGGAGAACCAGAGGCTGCCTTCACCCCACAGCACCTGCAGGCCCCAGAAAACCTGCTGGAAATGGGTCTCTTTGAGCAGGGATTCCCCCCAAATCAGCTCTGCTTCCCAGCAATATGCAAGTAGACATGTTCCTTGTGTGAACAACAGCTAATCTCTCCAGGATTATGAACACAGGTTCCAAACTGACCCCTGTGTCAGCCTAGAGGAGTCAGGGTGATGGCTGAGCCAGATCAGCACACCAGAGAGGAATTAGTCCATGAAAGGGCTCATTTTTCAGTGCAGGCAGAGGCTATCTTCTGTCCATGCTTCAGACAGGTTCATATGGATCTAGGCTTTGGGGTTGGGAAAGCTGGTAGCTGACTGCTGCATTCAGGGACTCGTTGTTGGATGCAGGTCTCTGTCAGCTCATACTTCACTTCTAATCACAAAGCAGAGGGGGGAAAAATTGTGTCTGAAGTTTGTTCTTCCCATAACTCAAAAGATATAACAATCTAGTAAGAGACTCAGGAAAGGAACAGCTAAATGCTGTCTGTCTTGCACAGGACAAGAACACTTGCCTAGAAGCAAGAGGAAGATGCTTGATAACATGTTTGCAGCTATGCCACTAGTGACCTATCAGTCTCCTTACATATGAAGATAGATGTCAAGGCTGAGCCATTGTGTATTCTTGAGATACAAAGGAGAATGCTTTGAAAAGTAGTCCCAGAGCACTCCAGTCATCACTAGGAGATGAAGCACAATAAGACATCTGAAAAGCTGTGGCAGTTGTTTTATGTCTGATATGTGTTTTTGTGAATAGCAGCTTCAGTAATTTATGTTCCCAGTTGAAAAGCTTTTTGTAGCCTTAACACACACAGTGGTTAACCCTTCTCCTCCTCAGCTCAAGGCACTGAAGACAAATAGCACTATGCTTGGCTCCATCTACAGCATCCTTTCCAGATCTGCACACTCACATCCCTTATTTTTCCATGCATGTAGACTAGCTGTATCCCTGAAGCACAGAAGATATCCTGAAGTCTCAGCACGGGACTTTCTCCACCCTTCAGCAGCCTACCCCTCCCTCAGCATCCTCCAGTTCATTCCTTTGGGATTCCTTTCTCTCCTGCCTGAGGAATTCATCTTTTACCTTTGCTGCCTCTACAGACACTGCCATCCAGCTTTTCCCCTGCAAGGGATCAACTCTCTAAAGACCAATTCAACACAACTTCCAGTCTTTCTGGGGAAAGAAGGGCTTTGCAGAATGACCTCCCAGGTACCAAGGAACCCAAGCTGTACCCAGCAGTGACTAAGACTTTTTAGCTGGGGAGGCCTCAACAGAGATATTTGCAGTAATATTCTGCATCCATACAAAACAAGAACAAAGTGGATCATTCCTTATCACCATCACAGCAGTAGGAGAAGAATATTTAGTCTTAGACACTGGAGAAGAAGCAGAACATCCTTGCCTTGTAAAGAATACTCTCTCTTCTGCCTCTCTTCACCCTCAGCCTGCATTGCCCAACTCTGCAGGCTTAAGGCAGTCAGCAAAACCCTCAGAGAGCTAATGCAGGGACACAAGGTGCACTAGGATCTTCCTCTAAGGTGTTCCCAGCTCAGTGGGGAAGAGGTGAGGTAGCCATAAGCTTGTAAGATGCCTGCAGCTGCCTCTGTGTTGCATCATGCTGCCACTGCATGTCACTGTTAAGACAGAAAGGCAAGGAATGACAGGGATTTAGGGAAGGCTAGAAAAGCTCTGGTGGAGGTGAACCCCACAGAGGTGCTGCTGGTTGTATCTTAGCTCCACTTCCCCAACACAAGCCCTGAGTCCTCTCATTTGGAATGAGTGGCAAGCAACAAGAGAGGAAAAACACATGCTTGGAAGAGGGAAAAGAAAGATGAGGAAAAGGATGGCAGAGGGGAGGGCAAAGAGCAGTGTTTAAAGAGCACTTGCAAGCAGAGCTGAAGCTAAATCCTTACTTCTGCCAGCACAATGAGGTCCTGATGGATTTCACAGTAATAGAGCAACACCTGTCTCACTCTGCTGCAAACTGCTAGGAGCTGAACAAGGACCTTGAAACAAGGAGCAGTTGTTGCTGGTGTGTTGGCAGCCCATCACAGGAACAACTCTCTCAGCAGCACTGCAATGGCCCAGCCTCAAAAAGGCATTATCAGAGTTGTCCTCTCTGTTCCTGCCCCTCCAGGAGACCCTTGGCTCAAGGACAGGCTCCTGCCCATCTTGTGGTTGGCCTTCTGGGTTGTGCCAGAGATCTAGGAGATTAAACAAAGGACTAAAGATGAGGTGTGCTGCAATTTAGTGCTTCCTTTGCCTGCTTTGTGTTCAGCAGCTTGTGGCAGAGGAAAGGAAGAGCAGCAGCCAAGGATGGGCTCTTCCTGGGAATGCACAGCACCTCAGCAGGAACAAGAGCATGTCACTTGACTCCAGCTAGCAAGCAGAACATTTCCCCTTCCAAACACTACACTTGCATTCATTTTGCCATCCAGCCATGTGCTTGTTTAACTAGGCTCATGGAAAACACATTAGAAAATAAACCATAGAGCAGCTCCAGATGTGATGAAATGCTAAACTCAGTGCCTCACACTCTTCTCTCCTCATCCAGCTTCCAAAAATGCCTAATAAACTCCAAAGCATTCCAGAGCTGGTTTGTAATGAGCCATTACTTCATCCTGAAAAGTATACTCTTAACACAGACTTAAATAATCAGTCTTTAAGCCATAAACACAATTACCAGAACACTTTGAAGGTTTGGATCAACTTCATGAAAGGATAAAAAAAATTCTTTGCTCTCCTAATTCTAAATAAAGCTCTTGTGCCCAATAAAAGTTTAGTTTTTACACTGAAAATAGACACACAGAGGCAAGATGATGAGTGCCAAGCCTAGGATGATGCAGCAGGAAAGGAGATACAGACACCTTGCACCTCATTTGGTTTACCTGGTAATGGCCTCAAGATCCAGCAGGGGAGGTTTAGATTGGATAGAAGGAGGAATTTCTTTCCTGAAAGGGTTGTTAAGTCTTGGCCCAGGGAGGTGCTGGAGTCACCATCCCTGGAAGGGTTGAAGAAACATTGAGCTGCTCTCCTTAGGGCCATGGCTTAGTGGTGTGGACTTGGTGATCTTAGAGGTCTCTTCCAACCTTTGTGATTCTGGGATTGTCAAGGTGTTATGCACAAGGTAGGAGGAACCAAGCTCAACAGCACTGCCTTGCTCAACCCATGCAATAAACACAAGCATACTTCTCTGCCACCAGCTTAATTAGTGTTCCTCATCATCTATCTTACTTACAGGCACAGCTTAGAGCTAGAGGACCACAGGGAACCACTGGAACAGCTCTTCTCTTCTTTGAAATGCCTGAAAACTTGACCCCCCATGTAGATCTGCTTTTCTTAAAGCCCAAAATGGTTTGGAGAACCTCAGGTTCAAAAAGTTAGCACCTCCAACTCCTAGACCAGTCTCCACTGCCCCAGACAGCCCTCACTCACTTGAAATCAAACAAAATTCCATGGCTCAAAAACAGGAGAGGCAAGAAGGTGCTGACAGATCCATGTGCCCTGCCAGGGAACTTCCATGCACCTCAACCATGCCTGCTTTCCTCAGAACTCCTGCAGAAACACTCCCACCTTTCAGTTCCTTGAAAGAGAAGATGCAAAGAGCAAGACCCAGTCCTGCTGTAACACCAGGAAAACAGGATTGTTCTGCTCAGTTCTGGAGCTAGCTGCCATTTGCACATTTCTCCATCCTCCCACTCCAATGTCTTCTTTCCAATGCAAAGCTGATCCTGTCCCCTTGGGCTGGCCAGGAGCCTCCTCAGTTCTCTCCCCACACCACAAGTCAGGCTCATATTCCATAACTGCCAGGCCAGGATCAGTTACATCATTTTTCCCCCCTCCTTTTCCAGGTATTCTGTAATAGTTCCCAAGCTCTCCCCCTGTGCTGTGTCTTCCTGTAGCTTTCAGGCAGTCTGAGAGACAATGGAGATCCTGATTTGTTTTTCACACTCCCAGACACAGTAATTGAAGCCTTACAGCCCTGAAAAGCAGTTGAGGCTTATTCCCTGGATGAGCATGTCAAGTGCAGGAATATATCCAGCTCTGGGTTCAGACAGAAGCAGCTTTCCTGGGAAAGACATTAAGGCTAGGTCAGCAGGATGAGGCACCCTCTGTGTCCCTCAGGCCTGGATTTTAGGTTTATTTATGCACAAATACAG
This sequence comes from Bucco capensis, assembly GCA_013396975.1. Lineage (NCBI taxonomy): Eukaryota > Metazoa > Chordata > Aves > Piciformes > Bucconidae > Bucco > Bucco capensis. The sequence goes on from VWZO01005051.1 coordinate 36,873, forward strand.
CATGCTAGGGTGTTTTGAGAATCCCCATAAGGTACTCAGCACTACCTATAAGCACTTCACCACCTTTGAGCCTTGACCCACAAGCTCTTCCTTACCTATGGAGCACAGCAATCCCAGCAGCTACTTTCCTAGATGGGGAAGGTGTTTCTAATCAATGAAGTGACCTCTCTCCTGACACACATGAAGATCTAGACTCACAGCAGTTTTTATGCTTGAAAAAGGAAGTGTATTTTTCCACTAAAGCTTGCATCAAAACTGCCATTAATATCTTCCTAATATGACAAGTTTGGTAATGTCTGTCTCTCCTCTCATCCTAGAAAAGTCCCAGGAATTAAAATTCCACTTCAGTTCCTCTGTGCAGGGGAGGGAGAAGAGGTCTCCAGCACATGTTTTTCCCACTGCCACAACAGTCCCTGCTTTGTGTTAGAAGATGTTTTTAATGGCATTTGTTTTTATGTGGCCTGTGAAATACTTTGGGCAAGGCCTTCTGGTAAATGGCCCATAAAGCTTGACAGGAACTAAACCTCCCACTGCTTTTGTGACTGATATAAAAAAAGAACCCAAGTTAGCTGGCACCCTGAATGCCTCTTTTATGGGGAAAGGAAGACTGTCCCTCAACACAAGCAGCTGATACCTGAGCAGCCCCAGTTCAGTCCTCTAAGCATCTTTTGTAGCCTTTTTACAAGGGAAAGCTTTGCCTATAAAGTTCTGGCCTGGCCACAAATCCACTTCCCTCTGGGCTCATCCATTAATAAGCACTTTCATTAACATTCCACCTTTCTTAGGGAAACAGCCAAGCTCATTGAACAGGAAATTGACTTTCTCCATCACCCTTGTGTGTCTCTGACTGCAGGGACACAAGGCAGCAGCAGGCAGAGACATCCTGCCATTAGCAGTTCTCCACCATGCAGCCATTCCCAAGCTTCCTTGCACTGTTGGAGGGAAGAGGAAATGGGAAGGTCTCAGGACAAGCACTTCAAAGATGCAGTGGCTTCCAGAGAAACACCTCGAAGTGATTAACCCAGTTCATCTGCTGCTGTCACCAACCTCTGAGGGAGCATAATGTGGCCTCATAAAAGCACAGGAATAATGATGGAGCTCAAAGGGACACTGTGGCACTGGTCTAGTAAAACACACAGAGCAAGAGGAGATCAGCTTCAGAGAGATTGAGGGACAGGCTCACACAGACTGTGGGCAGAGATGTGGCTCTCGGTCCACTGCACACAGTCCTCCTCCTGGAAGTGTTCATCTGTCACTAGCAAAAGATCAATCCTCTAGAAATGAAGAAAAACCCCAACCTCATGACACAGAAAATCCATTTCATCAGCATGTCAATAGCTCATGAGCAGAGGAGGAGGCTGAGCTCAAATACATTCTCTGCATCCTGTCTGTTGGCAAGCCTAGAAGAATTAAGAACTTCTTTGGCTTTGTTGTAAAAACCCCATTTTGACTTCCAAGACAAGCTTTCAGGTGGAAGGCTGCACATAACACCACTGTATTTAGCCATGAGAAACCAGAAACTACACTGACTCCATCTGTCCCTAAAAAAAGACACAGCATAAAAAAATTCCATATGAATTTATTTTGCATTCTAGTGATGTATCTCTCTGCATTTCACAAGAAAATGTCCAGGGAAAAGTGACAGGTTTATTTTTAGCCTTTCTTTAATCTTTGCAGCAGATTGCAACCCATCATGAGTGTCCCAAACTAGGCTGAGATATGCTGCTGAAAAAGAATGGGTTTGGATTGACTGTCATGCTGCAAAGATATGGAGATGTTCTTAACAACCAGCCCCACTCCAGCTCTGAGGAATTGGATCATATGCATTTCATTCTCAGTGTCACAGAGAAGTGGGAGATACATTTGTCACTGGATAATACATTCAGAATTAACAAGAAGAACTTGTCAGGTTTTGGCTGCAACCACTGAAGCTAAAGCCTAGAGCAAAATAAACTGTCAGATCAGAGCTTTGTTAAAAGGATTAAACTCCTTCTTAAGGGTGGAGCTGTGGAAAAGCTTTTAAGCTTTAGACCTTCACCTGAAAGGTTTTAAAGCAGGATTCTAACCAAGACTGACAGGAAACAAATATTTGAAGGAAACAAGAGCTAATCTGACCTGGTGAGCAGGAGCATCTCCAGAGGCAGCTGTGGAAGCAGCACTGAGCCAAGGCAGCCCAGCCAGCCTGGATCTGTCAGGAGGTCACTAATTAGTGGCCACATTTTCTGGCATCTGCTCAAGTTGCTGTAGAATCAGTAAGTGTTGTGTGAGTTAGTCTCCTTCCAGACCTACTACAGGAATTGATTTGCACACTGGCCATGTGCTAGCTCATAAAACTTTGCACAGAGGTCCCAATTCTGGGGAACAAAGCACCCTCTGGAAGTCAGGCAGTTGAGCCACACTCTCCCAGCCTGTGAGCAAGCATCAGGAGGTTCAGACCATCACATTGCAGCCTCCACACCCCAGCAAGAAATGTTTTCCTACCTTCGATTAACTGCCAAACTGCACCAGATGCTAGCCCTGTGAATGAAGTAGGTGTTGCTGTACCACTGATTCTGCAGTTAGGGAAGCAGAGCTATGACTCAGAGGTGCAGGGAGCTGCTCAAGGTCACACAGTAGCTCAGTCAGAAATAGCACCCAGGTGCTACTGCCCACTCTTGCCCAACTCTGAGCTTTCTCACGCTGCTTCAACAGTGTTTTGGGGAGCTTGACTTGAGCTTCAAAGGGGTTTGGAACCCTCTCAGTGTCTTGCCTGGCCTGCACCTCCTTCACCCGTGCCATGGTGCATCATGGTGCCCTGTGGGGTTCCTCAGCCTCCTGTCATCTCCTGGTCCTCAGCTAGTCAAGCCAGGCACAGGCATCTCCTTACCAGCAATGGGATAAGGAAAGAAGTAGTAACAGGCACTGGGTGAGATGCAACAAGCAGCAGAGCAACACAAACATGGTCATGCACAGAAAACAACACCAACTCTTCAGCAGGGAGGCTAGGCTGGCAGACACCTGATGGAAGATTCCACTGTCACCTGTAACCTGGAGGTGAAAACTTTGTAGCATTTTGGTAACTTGTGAGCCTTTTACATCTGTCAAATCCACAGCATCCAAGGCCAGGTTGGATGGGGCTTTGAGCAACCTGCCCATGGCAGGAGATTGGAACTAGATCATCTTGAAGGTTCCTCCAACTCAAACCATTCCATGATCACTAAAATACAAACTTGGGTCATTCAAATGCCTTACAAAGGCCAGGCACTCAGTTAAATAGTTTCAGCTAGTTAAGAGTCAGCTTTTCTTCAACTCTTTGAGCTCAAGGCAAGATTTTGGGGGCTCCTCAGTTGTGGAAGCTTGTGGGAATTGAACTTTACAGGGCTGGACAAGAAGGAAGAAGCAAGCACCAGCTGTGGGCCCTCTGGCTTTGCAGAGGCTACAATCCAAGGGCAAAGAGCTGCAGCAAGTCTGCATCACACAAGCCAGATGTTTATCTAAGAGTGACATACAATGAATCCCACTAAGGTGAAAGTTCAGTGATTCTGAGACATCAGACAGCACAGCATCTATGGTCTAGGATCACCAGAGCTGAAGTCTAATCTCATTTTGATACTGCTATATATATATATATATATATCATTTTGATACAGTGTTTAAACATCCTGCTGTGCAGCTACTGCTGAGCTTTTGGGGCTGGAAGTTAGCTTAAAGAAAACAGAAGTTTTATATCAACCTGCACCTCAGGAAGTTTTTCACCATCCTCATATCATCATTGGCAATTCAGAACTTAAATCAGTCCAACAGTTTAATTCCCTAGGCAGCCTCATCTCCTGGGATGGTAAGATTGACAGAGAGATAGACAATAGGCTAGCAAAGGCATAGAGTGCTTTGGGAAAACTCTATCAAAGAGTCTGGAGAAATAAACACTTGAAGCAAAGTCCCAAGCTCAGTGTTTCTAGAGCCATTGTGCTGTCTACTCTTTTCTATNCAAAGGCTCTGTGCCACCAGACCTTCTCTGGCATCAAGCCTTCCAGCACCTTGAATCACTATGTACACAGCAGTGCAGTCTCACTCCTTGTATAAAGCTGTGCTCTTTACACCAACCAGCTTGAGAGCTGGGGGATAGGATCCATCCTTTCAATCCTTGCACTCAGTTGTGATCAGTACTGTACACTCACTGAACTATCACTATACCCCTGGTGACCAGCCCTGCCAGGGAATTAGGTTTGTTGCTTTCACAAAAAAAAAAAAAAGAAAGCAAATAAAATAAGGGGGAAGGGGGAAAAAAAGTGTAATTATTCGTTGGAGAGCACAAGTCTCAATTTTTTTTCCATTCTCCAAAGTTCTCTAGGGAAACAAAGGATGAGAGCTACTTATTGATTTCTTCCTCCTGACCCTCACACCCAAGACTTGCTGGGAAAACAGGATCCCTTGCTAGAAATCACCACTGTCCTCAGCTCCCCCAGGGAAAGAGGGAGGGGAAGAAGTGAAGGCACTTGAGTTTAAAAGGGAGGAAAAAATAGAGAAAGGGGGAAAAAAAGAAAGAAAGAAAGAGGGCAACAGTTTCAGCTTTCATTCTAAGCACTGTTATATCAACAATAGCTGGGGAACAAAGGGAGCCATTTCCACCAGTTCCTGCTTCAATTAGTTATTTGAACTAGTGAAGATTGTGCCACTTTATCTCCCTCTTGTAACATAATCATTGTATTTTACATCTCCTGAGAAAAAAAAAAAAAGAGGCCTGCCAGAGGCCCTTATCTGGCTCTGGGTCATACATCACAGGAGATAACATCGTTATTCATGTCACAAGGGATGATCAAGGTCTTCCTGTTTTATCAGCGATTAGCCAGGAAAGAAAAAGCTGCTGCTGCTGCTGGCAGGTAGCCAGGCTCTGGCTGAGGATTGCCAGAGCACAGCAGCCAGCAGCCCTCAGCCAGCAACTGGGCTGGCCTGGGGATGGCTCCTGCAAAAGCAGGAAAGCCCTGGCTAAGAGGGAAGGAGCTGAGCCTTCCTCAGCCCCCAGCAGCAGGAGGTGGCCTCTGCCAGGACAGGGGCTGAGCCTGCTCCCACCTGGGACCCTGGCACACGCTGCCAGCCACCCCAGCAGTGTGCAGGCCAGCCTTCTAGCAACTTAGGGTGGTCTGGGAGGCACCTAAATCCTTGGGGCTTGAGCTAAGACTGTTTCTCTCTGTCCTCACCTTGGCTGCTGCCACCTCCCTTTGCTTCCATCTGCTCCGTGTCTCACTCCTTCTCCTCGCAGATGGCATCCCATTAAAGCTGGGGCAGAGCTCAGCCTCTGGCTCTGCTGCTCACTCAATTATTTCACTTCCCAAGCACCTTCCCCTGAGCTCAGAGCTCTTCACTCCTGAATGCTTAGCATATTCCCCATCTAAACATCTCCAGCAGTTTACCTGCTATCTGAGAGCAGCAGTAAAATCTACCCACCTTATCTCAGCTACAAGCCCAGAGGGAGTTAGAATTCAGTGCCTTATGCCTTGAACACTAACAAAAAGAAGGAAAACACTGCTGTCTGCAATCTATACCATGTTGAACTGCAGAGGTACATTCCACAGTGGCTTCCTGAAGGGACTTAGCTCTATGTGCCTGATGCAGGCTTCACTGAACCAAGAAAGCCTTCCCATTCCCTCACTGAACTCCAGTGGTGTATTCCTTTGGCAGGAACACAGCATCATGGAAATTCATTGCCCCAGTCAGCAGGCAGGACTCATCTGAACAGGCTTTCACTGCCTTCTCCCACCCAACTGGCAATAGAGAAGCCCATTCACCATCAGTACTGTTGTAAATCAGAGCAGGCAGAAGAAGGTCCTGTGCTGGATAACCCATTTAAGATCCAATCTATTTGAATGCAAATATCAGTAGCATGATCAACAAGCCCAAAAGCACATAAGGGATGCACAACCTCCTGCTTTTGGGAAAAAAACCCCCAATCTTCCTCTGAGTGCACATTTTGGATGAATCCATTGTGTGGTACCTCTAGATGGGGAAAGGCAGGCAGGAATTGCCACCTCGCAACATTCCAAGTATTTCACCAACAGTCACTTCAGCTCACAAGCTAACACCTAATCTCTGCTGCAGCAGCCAGCCTGAAACTGGGAGAGTGTTAATAGCAAAAATCAAGTGTGAACCAAGGCTTCTGAAACCTTAAAAATAACAATAAAAGACATCTGAGCCCAAATGCCATTTCCCTTCAAAGGGACATCAAAATGACTCAGCAAACAATGAGTCAGGACAGGAAACTTGTCAGAGAGCCAGCGATTGTAGCTCCAGTGCAAATGGTCCCCAGGGCCTGGAATTGCTGTCCCTGGCAAGTTCATCATCCCCAGCACTGCCAAGGCCCATGCATGACCTGTCTGTGGGGCCACACAGGACAAGCTCAGCACAGAGAAGCTGAGAAAGTCAGATGTTCCTCCAGATGAGCTCTGCAAAGGAAACCTAACTGCTCAAACAGACCACAAAAGCAAGCTGGGCTAAGGCAGCACAGCTGGGACCCTGGCAGCTCACACAGTTAAACAGGAAAACAGCAAGAGTTTAGGGGCTGAGCTTTTTTGGGCAATGACCTGTTCCTCTCTCAGGGTTTTCCTCCTGCCTACCCACATGGCTAAGGTGATTATATAAAGCAACTGTCCTCAAATGGCAGGCAAAGGGCACCCTCAGCCTTCCAGGCCTTTTGAGGCTGGACACAAAAGAAGTTGAATTGCAGAACATCTTGTCTGAGCAGCTGATAGCTGAGTCATTGCAGCCCTCTTCCAGCAGAGCCATGGCTTGGGACTGCCACAAAGCTTAGGAAACTAGGCCTGGGAGCAGCATGGAGCTTGGGATAGCCCTGCCCAGCTCAGCCCCAGAACCTTCTCCAGGCCCACCAGCACCTCTCTCCAGCATCAAGAGCAGAAGGTGCTTCTGCATCTTAGGGGCAACTCCATCCCTGGGACCAGAAGAAATCTCCAGTGGAGTTTTGCTCTGCAACCCTCAGCTCATGTCCAACTCATCAGGCAAAGGAGGGGAAGCTGAGCTGTGCACAGGGAAGCTACCTCAGGACTAAGCCAAGCTAACAGCTGGGCTTCCACCCACAGACATCCTGGGCAAAATACTCAGTCCTCATCATCTCCACTTACTAGAAACCAAACTGAGAAAGGCTGGCAAATAAACTCCTGAGTGGTTAGCATCCCTTGCACTGTTCTTTTGCAGAAGGAGCCAGGAGATCAGTGTCTAGATAGAAGAATTCATGAAGGTTTCCTACAGAGATCACAGAAGCCCTGCAGCCTTCCATAAAGCAATTGTAATTATAGAGGATTATTATTTTTTTAAAGCAAATGTTTCAAGTAGCAGCTATATAAAAACACAATTGCACAGGCTGCCAACAAGGAATCAGGTAAAACATGCAACTCTCCCAGTAATTAACATTCATTAGAGGTAATTTGCATGTGATCCCTCCTCAGCTCTAGAAATGCCAAGCCTGAAGAAGTGCCCAGTTTGTCCTTTGGGCATGCTAGCCTTGCTCATCTCCTGTCAAACCTTAGAGCCAAAGACCTCCAAACAGCAGCAGAGAGGCAAGCTGCTTGCTGCCACTGGAGGATTCTCATCAAGCTTCAAGTCCTCCCAGAGCACAGGAGCCACAAACAAACCCCATCTCTGAGCTCTAGCCATTAGCTGATATAGCAGCAGTGTATTCCAATCTTTTTCCATTCAAAGGTGGAATCCTCTCAGGAAGCAGAGCCTCTGCTGTGGGATTTCCCTGCCACTCCTGCAGCAGTTTCTCCTGGCCCTCAGCCCTGCTCCTTGCCCCAGGAGCCCCACAGCCCCTGGGGAAGTGCTTCAGCATGGCTCTGGGGCTCTCCAGCAGTGAAGCCAGGAACAGCCCAGCCCCTGAGCTCAGCTGAAGAGCTCTGTCACAGACAACTACTTCCACAGAAAAGATTTGGGGAGGGCTTTTGTGCTGGATATTCAAATAGCAGGGAGATTAAATCCATCTGCAAGGCTTGCTTGGGGAAGAACTGTGCACTGGAGACACTGCACGTACTGCTGCTAGCCAAAAGCACTACACCACATGGATATTTTTATTACTACACTTCATCAAATCATGCTGAACTTCCTCAGAAGATACTGTTTCACATGCCACCAACAAACACAGAGCTTGTTCCCAGCAACTCCTGACACATATGCAGAGGAGGAGAGGGAAAAAAAGTCACCTAGAGCCATCTCTCCCATGCATTGCAGAGAGAAGAGCCATGACTTGCAAAGGATGAGGCCAACACCAGAGCCCCACTCAGGCAGAGCTTTCCCAGAAAGCCACACACTCCCTCACTCCATCAGGAGCTTTTCCTGGAGCTCTCAAACAGTGTAGGACTGTTTCCCACATAAGCTTCCAGCTCCAGCCTGCCAACACCACAGTCCCTCTGCTACCCCACAGCTCCCACACAGGCTCATTCTGTGGCTGTTGTAGCCAAAGGGCAACCAACAGGGACTTGCTAGGTGGAAAAAACATACCTCAGTGTGCTGCTTGGAGTCACAGAATCCCAGAATCACAAAGGTTGGCAGAGACCTCTAAGCTCATCCAGGTCAAGCATCCCTAGCACTCCCATAGCACTGACCCATGGCCCTAAGGAGAGCAGCTCAATGTTTCTTCAATCCCTGCAGGGATGGTGACTCCAGCACCTCCCTGGGCAGCCTGGGCCAAGAATTAACCCTTGCAGGAAAGAAATTCTTCCTTAGATCTAATCTAAACCTCCCCATGTGCAACTTGAGGCCATATACTCCTGTAACAGTTGTACATCATCAGCACAGACCAGATTCCCCTTGTCTGAGCCCACAACCCTTGGTTTCAGCCCAGCCTGACTGAACTTTGCTCACCACCATAATTTCACATGCTGGATCTGCTCCACAGCCTCTCAGGCAATTGGTGTCTGTGTCCCTGCTCCAGATCTGGAGCATCATCCCTCCACAGCACAGCAGTGCTGGATCAGCAGCAGAGGTCAGCACAGCAGCTTCACCTGGTGGCAGAGGAAATGCACTTTAGAGAAAAAAAGCAGTGTTTTAACTCACTGCAGAGTGCTGGCTCTGCTCAGAAGTGCTGCTATTAGGCAGCAGCTTGAAGAACATCATCTAGTGGAAAAGCATGTGAAGTGGTGCTTGTTTATTCCCTGGTTCCTTAGGTGATGATCAGCTTGGGGTGGGTTAGCAAGGCAGAGCTCTGAGAAATGGCTTTTAAATCTCATCCTGTGACAAAAGAAGAGCTGGCTAATAATGCAATGCCTTTTAAAGCCCACTTAACAGGGGATATTAATGAAGATATTCCCTCATTTCTAAATTCCTGCTATTGATTATAGCTGTGAAACAAGGATGGATAGGTTTTCAATTTGATAGTGAACCCAATCGCTGAAATAATGGAGTGGAGATGAAAACACTTCCCCAAATCAGTTACCTTTTGGTCCTTCAGAAACATTGATTTTTGAGATACTTGAACAGATTACTGAGATCTTCAAAGAGAACATCCCCAATTCCTCCTTCATGTCTCAGTGGAGTAGGGATTTCATTGCACTTCTATTACAAGTGTCTCACATGTGCTATGGATCCAATATCCACCACTGAAAATCTGAGCTGCCTTAGCCAGGATCTAACTAGGAGTAAGAATTACCTTCTGATTACTCTAGGAGCCAAAGGAAGAAGAGAGCAGTGTGAAAGGAAATAATCCTCACCAGTATAGACATGCAAGATTTCTCTAGTCAGTGATTAAATGATTTCACTTGAAGCCTTAAAATGTCATAGAACAAACAGCTAGGAGAGGGTCAGTGTCCCAGTGGCACAGGACAGTGCTGCCAGAGCAGCTGATAACTCTGACTGCAGAGAGTGGGGAAGAAGAGCCTGAGCTTTGCAAGTGTACAAACACAGAGGCAAGGAAAAACTGCTTATCCATGTCTCTGAAGTAGAGGCACAGATTTATCAAGCCCTTCTTCTAAGAAGGCTTTTGCCAGAGAGCCATAATGCCTGGAGATTAATTATTCTGAATAAAAATTATGGAGTGGGAGACTAAGGAGTATTGATTCCCTGCTCAGTCCCTGTCCTAGCCTTATTTGTTGCTCCTGCCTCAGATTCCCTTCCCCTTTGCTCTACTTTCACCTGGATTCACCCACAAAATCAAAGAGCCTACAAATCCTTGCTTTCTGACTTCCTAGTTTATCCAGGTTCCCTCTAATAAAGAACTTGGAAAGAGCATACTCAGAAAATGAGGGTCACACTTCCTTCTCTCCCTTTCCATACCCCATTCAGAACTGGTTAGAGCTCTCCTCACTCACCACAAGGTTTAGGAAGATAACCAAGATCAGAAGCTTCATGCCTTTCCATTTAGCACTGAAGAGTTTGGGGCTTACAGATTTGTTTTTAAAGCACCCCCTCCCCAAAAAAGCTCTGCTGATATTTGGGGGAGGAGGAGCTCTCTGCTGGGGAAGGGAGGTGTTTAAGAGAAGCACAAAGCTTTGTGCAGCTTTTTCTGCTCAAAACTTTGCATAAGGCAATCAGTAGCCAGGGGATAATTTATTGACCAAATTGGTGGCAGATCAGACAAGGTGTTTGTGAGATATGGGCCTGTGAAAAATGAGGTGCAAGTCAGCCTTTGAAATACTCCTCCAACAATTTATCCTCGAGTCATATCTCAAAACCTACTTGGCCTAGAAACTTCAGGTTTGTTTTATTCAAGAGTCCTTGGCTGGATTCAGTGCACAGGAATACTTCAGATAAGGTCAAAGCTTATTTACTAGAGGCTTCCCCTTCAATTGGGTTTTATCCTCCCCTCTCTCTGTTTTCTCCCCTTCCTTATGCCATCCAACATTCTTTCAGGCTGGAAAAGGACTGAAAGCCAGGCTTTGCCAGGGGTTAGGTGCTGTGTGGGCACACAGACACAATAGAAACAGCCTATTAGCTCAACTTCTAGAAGAGTAACACTTGTAAACTCCACAAGCCCAAAAATTACTCACATCCAGAGACTGCACACATGAGCCCAAGCAGCATCTTCACTCCACACCAAGAGCAGAGGAGCTCCCCAGGGCCAGGACAGGAGATTGCCAGCCAAATCTCATGCTGTTCTAAGAGAAAGAAGAAGAAAAGCTCTGGGTGTAACATTTGTTCTCATGGCTCACATACTCAACTCCATGTTCAGCTACACAGCACGAGGGCTGCTGGAGCCAGTGTGTTACCTTTGCTAGCTCTGGTTGCATTCAGGGTGTGTCTAGGCAAAGCTATCAGCAGCAACACAGAGCATCAGTTCACCTTGAAGGATTGCACAGTGGGGACAGGTTTGACCCACAGCAAGAAAGGAAGCTGAGAGGAGAGCTTCTAGAGTTTCATTTCATTGCAGCTATTATTAGAAGAACACGAACACAAAGCCTGCAACTGCTGCTGAAAATGTTACAGAATCACAGAACATTAGGGGTTGGAAGGGCCCTAGAAAGATCATCTAATCCAACCCCCCTGCCAGAGCAGGATCACCTAGATGAGTGATGTTAACTTCCACAAAGCTGAGATGAAGTTTAGTTCGTTACAGTCTCCACAAGTTCTACAATTTGCCCTCATAGCATGACATTTCCATTTAGTTTTTACCATTCACACACCTCATCTCAGCTCACCTCTCTGGCATCAGCACAGGCTTCTGGCAGTGAAAAAGCACTCCAGCTCCTGGAGTCAGAGTAGCAAAAGGAGAGGGACAAGAACCAGGGGACATCCCCCAGCTTCTTCAGCCAATGCTTCAGGCTCCTCACTCCCACCACTAGCCCCCAGAACAAAGATGTAAACCTCCTCTCTTTATCAGTCCCCTGAGCAGTCCTCTGCCCCTCCTCTCTCTTTGCCCTGGCCCAGCACTGGCTGTAAACTGCCATCTGTGGCAGATGGCTTCTATCTCTCCTGCCCTTCCCATTTCAATAATCAGGTAGGCTTTTCACCTGTCAGCTCCCTTGACAAGCAAATTGATGTTGCAAATAGGAAAAGCAGCAGCCAGGAGGAGGGGAAGAGAGTGGCAGGGCTGAGGAGTGAATGACAGACAAGCCTTTTCCTCTCTTGCCCCAAGGTGTGTTGCAAATTGGCAGCAGCAGCAGCAGCAGCCAGGGACTCACCCAGGGTAACCGTGCAATGGTTTGGGGAGTAACAAGCATCCTTGCATTGTTTTCATCCATAATGGCTAATTAACCCCTTGGAGCCAGGGAGTCTGGCAGTGTCATTGTTAGGGCTGATGTAAAAGGTGGCACTGGGAATTCCTAGCAGCCCACCAGCAAAGATTTAATCAGATGCAATTTATGCCTTCCCAGTTGGAGCTTGCTGGAACCTCTCCTGTTATCATGCACCAACATGCACCAAATCAGGGTAATCTCCAGCTGAGTGCATCATCTCACAGGTCTCCTTTCCCCATAGGAAGAACAAAAACAGCACTGACAAGGTATTTTTAAACAGTCTAGACTGTAAATTGAAGAGGAGGAGGTGGAGGCTGGGAAGGAAAGGCATGAATATAGCTCCTTTCATATAGGGCAGCACGAATTTGCCACTCACTGTAAGTCTTGCAGCTGGTTTGGAACACCCAGAGGGAATCCTGAACACAGAGGTTGAACTCTTCTGGACTCTGGAAATGCTTCTGATAAATATGTGTATTTTTTGCCAGCTGCAATTTCTTCCCAGCAGGTAAACAGGTCAAGCAACAACAGAGAAAGCTTTATTAAGATCCATACTCCACAGCAGCAGGGAACTGCTGGGACTCAGGTTTGATAATGATGCTGTTAGCTCAAAGAAGCTCTGAGTCCCTCGGTGCATACCTGCCCTGAGCACATCCCACAGCACTTCCTCCCAGGCTTTGGTGTTGGATGCTTTTGGCAGCACTTTGCTTTTGGTGTTGGGTCATTGATGACTTTGTTTGCCTCTGCTGTGTGTTGAGTGGGTACACACACATTTCAGCTGCTCTGCAGAGAGCAAAAGGAGCTTCTCTCCTGGCTCCAGTCAGATCCATCCTCACAGAACTGCTGAGTTGTGTCTGGGAATGTCAGGAGATTAGCCCAGACTTCTTGCTATTTGAAGAAATAACAGAGTCCATCACCTTTTGGCTCTTTTTTCCCCTGGTGCTAGTGATGTACCTTCAAAAGGCAAGACAAAGCCCCAGAAGCCAAGTTTCCCACATAATCAGCTAAGCCAAGAAATTGGGCTTGAAGTGTTGTAGACAATCTCAGGAAGCTCACAGGCTGGCTAGCAGTGACCTGGAGGAATCTGACAGAGCTTTAGCTCCAAAGCCAAAAGCCAATCACCCAAAATCCTTTCTTGGTTTTAAACAGTCTGCTGAGACACCTGCACCCAAGAAAGCTCTACCTGGACCACCAGCTGATCCACAGAAAGCAGGCAGGTGCCAGGCAGGGAGAAGCAGGTTTATGTCACAGATGAGGAACAAGACAATGAAGTGACTGGCTCGAAATGCCAGAAATGAGGACTGAACTTAGACCTCCTAAACCATCATCCAAGATTACTGGCATAAAGCTGGCACTCAGTGCCAGAGAAAAGCACAGCAGAGTCACCCAGAAGTCAGAGTGTTAGGAAGCACAGGCTGGCTCCTGGATAACAAATGCAAATAGCTCTTCATTGCAAAATGTGACAAGATGGTTTTGACATGATCACCTTCCAAGGTAAGGTCCCAGTACAGACAGGGATGCTTCCAGATGGAAAGGATTCCATGACACTTGTTCTGCAGCAAACACTGAGCAGGGAGTTTCTCTTTGCTGTAGCAATGGGATCATGTTATCTCCCTTCAGGCCTTGGGGACACACAGGAGCTCCTCCAGCAGTGCCTGCAAGGGACAGCAGAACCTCTTCTGGGGGCAATGTCTTCTCAGGCCATGGCTCAGCTCCTCAGCTTTCCCATCTGCAGAAGGAAAAAGGAAGACATTTCAAATTAGGCTTTTTAAGGTTAATATGTGGAGAAACTCCCACTATGCCATGAATGTCTTGGTGAGAGGTGGTGATGAGCTTGGCAGAGCAGCCATGCCCACTCCTCTTGCACTCTCATCCACAGAACATCATTACTCATCCTGGTAGGAATGGTTTCGACTTCTGGCCCAACATCTTCCTCACACCTTTGCACCTCAAACCTGGTAATCTAGGCTATTCCAGCAAGAGAGGCAAAGAAGAAAACTCAGTTCACCCCTGCCCTAGAAGGAGTTAATTGCCTCTGGGAAGAGACAACTCCAGCAAGAGAGAAGAAGGCAGAGTCTATAAGCAGAGAGGCCTTATTCACACATCCTTTCCCCACTCCTTTGAACAGCTACTGTCACATCAAAGTTCAGAACATCAAAGTTCAGAACAGAGCTATCCACCCAGGAGCTAATAATTCATACAGCTCACAAGCAGGAAGCAATTTGGTCTTTAGCCTCTCCATTTTAGGAGCCATGTTAACAAACCACTCTTCCTGGGGCATTCCTTGCATCCTCAAGCCTTCTTCCTTCACTGCAAGGAAGGTCATGGTTAGTCCAGGAGGAGCTAAGGGGAAATCAGTCACTAAACAAGAAACACTGACAAAACCCCTATTCAGTTTAGGATAAGCAGGGCTGTTGTAATCTCAATTGCTTTGCCAACCCTGGGGACACACAGCCCCAGAAATCCAAGGTTCCTCTGCTCTTCAGAGGAGGGATGGGGCCAGAGCAGAAGAGGCTCTGTAGCTGGGTGCCACTCTCTCCCCCTCAGCCTATTCTCTTGGCATCTATTAAGAAATCACTGCACATTATTAAGATATCTCCTCATTAGCATTAGCTACATGGCACTCCAGGTTTTTTCCCAGGCAAAGCAGACATCTCTCCAGCTGCATGATGTCAGCAAGTGCTCGACGAGGTGAACCTCAACCTCACATATGTTCAGCTTAGCAAGGAGTGGAGCTTCAAGATGAAGTGTCTGTCATGCAGAAGGAGACCTGCTAGAGAGCCTGGACTTTTCCATCATGTTCTGGCTGCTCCCTGAACGTGAGTGCAATGCACAGAGCCCAGCACCTCCTAAGAAAGGCTAGGGAAGCCATTAAAGTTTAAAATGCAATCATGTGCAGGAGAGAGAGGGAGGTTAGTCCTTCACACCACTTGGAGTTCAAGCAACAGAGGAAAAGGGGAAAGTGTCTCAGCTGATTAGAATAGGTCAATGGAAAAGGAAGAGGAAAGTGGAAAGGTGGGGGAGAGATCCCAAAATAACTTAGCCTGCAGTGAACATCACTTGGTGCACACTGCCTGAGGAGCTGGGGCAGCCTGGCCATGCCATAGTGACCTCTGGCACATCATTTACCCTCTCCTGGCCTCAGCTTACCCAGAGAAGCTGGGGGAAGGCAGGGCAGGGTTACACACCAAGCAGCATGAAGATCTAGATGTATTTGGTTATAATTCATCCCTAACCTGGGTCTCTATCAAGCTCCAGTGTTGGTTGAGCCTTGTGGAAGCAACAAGCTTATAAATCATCAACAGTAGCATCCAAACAGCTTTTTCAGCATTTGCTATTGCTTGTGGAAGAAAACACATGCAAAGCCTCAGGAACCTCCAAGTGCCAACCAAAGAGAGTTACTAGCAGGAGTTTAGCCATCAGTCAGAGTGACCAGGGTGCTTAACCACAGCTCAGAGCAGCAGAGAACTAATGCTTGCAGCAGGCTGCTCTCTCTTTGCTCTGCTGACTAACACCTTGAGGGGGGGGGAATTTGCAAGCAATTTATGAGTGGAGGAAAAAAAAGGCAACACTTGAATATTATTCATTGCAAATGATTTCTGCTCTTTCTCATGCAAGTAGTCTGTCCATTCATCAACATTTTTGCTCCATCCAGAGCTGGGAAACAAGCTGTTACTCATTTTTATTTTCTTATATTGCACTCAAGGTATAATATATAAGGAAAGTCATCTTTCTGCTGGCACACAGGCAAGGGGTGGAATTACAGAGAAGCCAAGCTGCAGGCAGCTTCAGCCATGGGGATGCAGGCACAGAGCCATGGGGATGCAGGCAGCAGAGCCATGGGGATGCAGCAGCTCTCCAGGGGAGAGGGAGAGCGCTGGTGAGGGTAAAGTCACCGAGGAATGGCTGTTACCAGTCCAGTAGTGGAAAAATAAGACTTCAGATCACACCTCTCCTTCAAACACTGTGACTTCCAAAAGCTGCTCAGAGGGATGCAGCAGTGGGACCCTGCCCTCCAGCCCCCTGCCCCAGCAGCCCAGGGAGCCTCCCTGCACTCAGAACATGGCTCAAAGGTTAAGGACAGGATGCCTCCCCTCTGCACACCCTGGGGCCTCAGGCCTGTCTTTGGGGAGAGGAGGAAGAGGAGAGTTTTGCAGTGGGCAGGTGGCAGGCAGTGTGGCCTGGCTGTGCGTGGGCAGAAGGCAGAAGGCAGGAGGCAGACACATGCACCTGCACCCAGCCTGAGTCACTGCATCTGGCAGGTAGCAGACAGGTCTCTGCATGTACCATTCTCCAATCTGCAGTGGTGGTAACTGCCTGGGTGAAGCCAGCCTGTAGGAGGGAGTGATCCTGGGCTTGTTAGAGTGCTGAGGAGCCAGACTTGCTTATGCATTCCTATTTTGTTGTTTTCCCATTTCATTGATTAAAATGTGAGAGAGAATTTAGCCTCAATGAATGCCAAGGGCTCTCCTGATAGATGTCAAACCAGTTCAGATGGTGATCAGCAAACCTTTCACTCTGGGCTGTGCCAGGGCACAGTGTCCTGACTTGCCCAGCTCCTGGCCCCAGCCAGTGCTGGTGGTGGGCCAAGGCACAGGAGATGAGGATGCTGGATCCCCAGTGCTCCTGCATCCCAGCCTGCTTCCTCTTGTCTTATCACTGGTAACTTAGGAGAAGAGACTGACCTCATCTCACTCCAAACTCCTTGCAGGGAGCTGCAGAGAGAGCTAAGTTCTCCCCTGAGCCTCCTCTTCTCCACATTAACCAACCCCAGTGCCCTCAGCTGCTCCTCAGCAGACACATTCTCCAGACCCTTCACCAGCCTCCTTGTCCTTCTCTGGACACATTCCAATGTCTTTCAAACAGCTCAGCTGCAAAAAAAAGGCAAGCCAAGCCAGGCCTGCATGGAGGCATCAGGTAGAAATGCTGTGCCCATTAATGTGCTCCCAGAGCACTAACCCTGCACAACCCCAGCCTGGCCAGAGGCAGGCAGCTCCTGCTCTTGCCTCTGCACAGTGTTTACCTAGAGCCCTGCCTTTCTGCAGCAGCTGGAAGTAGGCTGAAATACAGGAAACATGACATCATTTGCCTTCTCCCAGCACAAGATAGATTAGCTCCTTTGTGAAGGGGAAGCAGTGGTGAGAAACACATCCCCCCCAGCAGTAAATTCCACTATTACAGAGACACATTTATTGGGATATAACAAAAGAAAGCTGCTTCTGCAGTGACTTTTTGGATAGAAAAAAAAGGAGACATCTATTTTATCCTTTTGAAGTAGATCCTGGGTAGGAAATGGCTAGCTTTTTACAGCTGGCTGTGTGTTCAGCTCAAGCCTTCCCCAAACCTGCTCCTGAAACTATGTGCTAGATGAGTCACTCCATCAAATAAAGAGCAATAATAAGTTATTGTGAGCACCAGGCTTTTAGATTTCTCAGTCTCCTCATCTGAAGAATAAAAAATTACCCCCCTCCTGACTTCTTAACTCTGTTGGCCAAACTTTAAAGCCATGGCTGCAAACCAAGCCAAACTACTGAGCTTGCTACTGGAGTGCAACTGGTTTCAGGTAGTTCAAAGTCAACATTCCTGGGTTCATTTCCCAGCTCGACCATGGCCTTTTTCTTTTCCTTTCTCTTTATTAAACCTTCAGCTAGTCATTAGGTGAGTAAAACAAACCTGTCCTGAAGGACACCAGAAGGTGCAGGTAATTCCTAGGAGCCAATCTCTTGAAATCATTCTTTGCTTCTGTATGAAGTCAAAGAAATGAATAATTAAATGAGTTATTTCTTCCTGAAGAGATTAAAATCTCCAGTGAATGTCAATCCCTCATGGCCCTCATATCCAACTGGGTTTGTTTAGGCTGGATCAGGAAGCTGGTCCGATCCAGGGCTTTTGAAAGGCCAGGCTGGCCACACCAGGCTGCTCCTGGTCAGCCTGCATCAGTTGGGTTGAGTTCACCATAGGAAGAACTAACAGATTTTCTTCATTCAGGCTCTTGCTATGCTGCTTTCTGCACTTTCCTGTTTCTCAGACCAAAATCTCCCCCAGCTCCATCCCTGCACCTCCACTCCTCCCTGGCTGGATGGTTGGGCACAGGATGAGATGTCCCCTCAGTGCCTCTGCAGAGAGGATGGGTAATTTGGGTGCTGCTCGGAGACCTTGTTTGTCTGCAGTGGTTGATGTAGCTCCAAGCCTTGTGCTTCCCACCAGCAAAAAAGAAAGGAAACCACCTCTCCTGGTGCCTCTGCACAGATTGCTAATCCCACAGAGCTGGGGAGCATGCCAGGAAGGAGTTTTTTCTCTTCAGAGAGCAGATCCCAGCGAGCTCTGATTGCTAGCTGGGAAATGCATTATGCATCATGCACCTTGGGGAATCTGTGGAGAAGGCTGAGAGAGGCTGCCAGTGGGTAGCTATTAAATATATTGCAGCTATTATTATTATTACTGTTGAGCAGGCAGGCACTAGGATATCATTGAGGGAGGCTGAAGGGAAGAAATAGAAGCAACATGCAAGCAGTGCCTAGGAAATGAAACCAGCTTCAGAAAGGAACCCAGGGAAGCTCAAAAAACCAAGTCAAACTAGCTGGAGCAGGCAATTCTTCTGGAAAGGTTTCCACATTCACCCCCATCTCCTGCTCCTCAGCCACAGCCAGAGCTCCATCTTGCACAGGAGGGGAGACTTTCAACCCAGGAAAAGTCAAGGTTATGTGCTCAGTGTAAGGTTTGGCAGCCAAAAGGACTCCTTGACTCCAGGGCTCCCAGGGTCAGAGACACGCTGGTAAGGATTTGGTTGGAGTTATTCTGGGAAGGCTGTGGGCTTGCTCTCAGTAGCTGTGCCTCTGGCAATGTGCAGAGGACCAGGATACCCTGGACTGTGAACATCAGTTCATGCAGATCCAAGTTGCCATATCCCTGTAGGACTGCAGCTTGGCAGAGGGAGGAGGTGGTCTGGGGGCAGGAGAAACTGCAGAGCAGGCATTCATTCCCTAGTTTTGGCAGCAAGCCTGCCTTAAATTCAGCATTTCCTTAGAAATAAGAATTAAGGCAGTTGTAATAATATCCCTTTAAAGGCAAAGGCTCCATCCAAAGCCCACTGAGGAGGAGAGAGAGATTCCCAGCATGCCTGAGACCCACACTGCAAGTTGCTCTCCTGATGTATTGGAGACTGAAGCTCACAATCCCAGGGGATTCCCCAGGCAAGAACAAACTAAATTAAGGCTGCTACCTTTGGAAATCAGATTTGAAGACAATTAACTACTGCCAAAAAGATTGCTTTTTGCATCCCCACTGCCTGAAACTGCAAAACTCTGCCTGTTATTACTCCTCAGAGATGCTGTGGTAGTGCACATTTCTGTTCACACAAATAACCCTTTCCACCCATAAATATCTCACAGCTTTCAGGCACCCCTCAGCTTTGGCTGTTAGTGTCCTTGAGCTGCCCTGAGAAAAAACATACACCAGAAGGGCATCCTCATTATTCCTGCTTGTAAAGATTGCCATAGGAAAGCAGATAACCATATGACCTAAACACTGTGCAGGATGGAAGTAAATCACTACATTCTCACTTAAAATCTTGTGCCATTCAGGGGCTCATGTCCAAATCTGCCTCTCTCTGTGCATGGGGCAATGAAGCCTTCCAGCAGATAACCCCCATACAAAAAGCAGAAGGAAATGGAATAAAGGTGTGTTGAAAGCACACTTTTATTGCATTTTATTGAAAGAAGAAAAAAAAAAAAAAGAACTTTAGACATGTTCCCACTCCTTTCTTCTAAGCAAATCAATGGGACTATTGTCACTGGTTTCAAAAGCAGCAAGATCAGGCCTTTCACTGCACACAGGCAAACAGAAAGAAAGACACTTTGCTTTCCCTGGAGCACTGCATGCTGCTGGGCCAGCCCAGCCACTCTGCAGCAGGCAGGGACAGCAGCTGCCAGCTCAGGCACCTTGGGACCATGCCACAGGGGCCAATTACCCTCAGCAAACTCCATACAGGGCACTCTACAGCAGCCAGGCCCAGCTCAGGTGGGAAAACCTTTCTGGATACTTGCCAATCCATGCCAGGAGGGTTCTGTGTCCTTCCTCTCTTGCCATAGAAGAGCTAAGGACAGATGTTTGCCACCCAACTCCCTCCTGCAGGCCTAAGCACACTCAGGCACATGGAAGGAAAACTCTTCCCAAGCTTTGCTTTTTCTATTTCCCAGGAATTCTCTTCAACATCTTCATTAATGACCTGGACATAGGTATGGAATGCACCCTCAGCAAGTGTGCTGATGGCACAAAGCTGAGTGGTGTGGTTGATATGCCAGAAGGGCAGGATGCCATCCAGAGGGACCTGGATAAACTTGAAGAGTGGGCCCAAGAGAATAAAATGAAGTTTAATAAGTCAAAATGCAAGGGTCTTCTCCACCTTTCCCATCAAAATATTCATGTCCATTCACTCATGGAGGTGTTATCAAAGCTGGAGGTGAAGAAGTCTATGAGCTCCAGCACGGAGCAGCTCCATTCCCCCTGCTAATGGCCCAGGCTGGCAGCAGAGCCATTCCCAGGGAGAGCACAGCTCAAACCAGCCCTGTACCAGTGTTTAGCTCCATCCCAGCCAACCTGCAGCTCCCCAGTGCTCCCACCAGCAGCTTTCCTAGCACATCCCTTCATCAGTAATCCATGTGCTCAGCAACACAAACGAAATGTTCTTTCATCAGGCTTGTCTGGCCCCAGGCTTAGTTGCAGGCAGGTCAAGGCTTGTGAAAGACACAATCTAATTGACTTCAGGGTGTTTGGTGGCTGTTAAACCAGGTGGAGTTCTCACCTTCCAGCCAACTTCCTTCCAAAAACCCAGCCCCAAGGTTTCCCTTCCCCTAGCTCCACAAAGGGCTATTTGGGAGAGGCTGTGAGGCTGCCAGCTTTGCCTGCATCAGGCTGTATAGAGCTCTCCCTCCACCGTACAGCATCCTTCTCTCTGGGGCATGGGGTGGGGTGATGTTCCACTTGGTCAAATGCTACTACTCCCCTTTTATCTTTTCCTTTCCAGCCCTGCAAACAAGTACATCTGCCAGGCTGCATGTAAACAGCATAATAGCTTCTGTGGCCAGCAGGAAGGTATGACTCATTAATTGCTTTACACCACAGTATAGAAAGCCCTCAGTGCCTGCTAGGCCCAATCTCCTTGTAGAAAAGACAGATTTGGATTGTATTATTTCTTCTGTGTGCTCTGCCACTGTTTGCTATGCAAATTTTGGTGTTAATTGCACCAAAATGAGAAACATATTACTTAAATCAGTGCACTCTTCAGCTGGGCATCAGTGCGTGCGTGTGAGATTCTGCCAGATGTTGTTTTATCACTGTAGTTTAATACCTAACCATCTGCTTCCTTCTGATTTTTGTCATGGTTTGTATTCTCCCTGGGACCTCTTTGCTGTTACACTGCCTTTTATCATCTGCATTATGTATTAGGATGGCCCAGGCTTAAAGGCTGGCAGTACCCTGAGCACTGCAGTTTGTGCAGAGAAGCAAATGAGCAGCAGATCATTAAAGTAAGAGCAGGGAACTGAGCCTCCAATTAGAGCAGAGGATGAAGGTGATATCAAAAAAAGAAAAAGAAGGGGGAAAAAAAAGACCAAAACAAACAAACAAAGAGATAAAATCAGAGTTGAATGTTTGGGGATTAGCTGCAGCAAACCCAGCTGAGCTAGAGTGTGCTCTATTCTTGCCAACACTTGCAACTTGCACCACCTTGCAGCTTAAAAAGCCTGATGTTTAAAGCCTAGGAGGGATGGGATGGATAAAATCTATTTGACTCGTTTATTTGAAATTAGAGGGTTTGCTCCTTTCTCTTTCCAGACTGCTCAGTGCACCCCAGACAAAAAAGAAGAGAGAGGAACAGGGATTTTAGCTCAGCTTCCCCATTGCTCAGCACTGTGTTACCCATTTGAGCCTGGACTACTGGAGGTCTCTGAGGTGCATCCCAGCTGCCAACACTGAGGGCAAGGGAGAGAGAACACAGGGCAATGGAAAATGGAAGAGGATCTGTGAAGATGCTAGCAACAACTAGGAGAATGCAAAACCCCTCTGGATGTGAGTGGTCCCAGGTGTTTGCCCAAAGACAATGAACAACCATTAGAACATTTGCCTTGGATCTGCTCACTCCTTTCTGAACTGCTTCTAACCCATCTCATCACCTAAATCCTTCAGTGACTGAATTTAATGTATACAACATCACACAGCCACCCTGCTGAGGTCTTTAGCAAGGTTAGGTCTACCCACAGGATAAATCTCACTAGATTGAGGGATTGTGTTCCACTGGATCATGTCCCTGCCATGCTAGCCCAGTGGTGTTATATCTGTGAGGTGAACATAGCCCTGTAAAGGCCATCAAACAAAACCAGTTGTGGAACACTAACCTGTCTCTGGCTCCCTTTTGGTTAAGAACAAAATTAACTTTCAATTGATTAGGAATTAAAAGTATGACAGGGAATATAACCCAAATGCTCTCCTGCATGGACAATGGGCATGAGCAGCACAAGCTCCTGCCTCCAACCTTTAAAGCTATTAACCCTGGCATGAATTTTTATTTAGTGTTAATTAGAGGACTGGCAGCAAAAAATCAATTAATTAATTACATCTCAGATCCACTGGAAAGCATAATGGAAATCAAAGAGAGCTAGATTATCCTATGTCCATGGAGGAAAGGCTCTGGATGATGGCACTCCCTTTTTCCTCTCAGTAAAAGGAATTAAATGCTTAGATAACAAGAAAAAAAGTCTGAATAAGATCCTTTCTCCTAGTCAGAAAAGCCAAACTCTTCCTTGACTTGGCCAACCCTTCAGGACAACATTTATCCTTTAGATATCCTTTATCCTTTTGTTTTTGCCTCTGGAGCTCTCTAAATCCTCCAAAGTTCGCCCTCCTCCTGCATGCTTCCAAACCACCAACTATCCCAACAAGTTGAGGTTATTTAACCTCTGCAGAAGGTCCAGAAGGTCCCCAAGGGAGGTGTTCCTGCAGGACTTCAAAGGAAACAACAGCATCTCCCTGGCCACATCCCTCCTGACAACACACCCAGTTGGCTATTTCAACAGAATTATGTGCCAGGCTTGGGTTTACTTTGGTTTTTAATGGCCAAGCTACAATTAGCTCACTAGAGTTAGTGACAGTGATTAGCAGGTGCTAATTACAATAGGATTTCTGTCCAATTACATGGTGCATGTATATGGCCTGACAAGGTAGTTCAATGTTGAGTAGAGAGGGAGTGAGCCGAGGGGCTGCTGGCAGGCAGAGGCAGAGCAAACCACAGCTGTCAGTCAGCACATCACCCATTTGTGCCACATTGCAGGCAGGCAGCTCTCACAGACGGGTTGATATTTGGGCAGGACAATCACATTTGGCCTTTCTGCTTTCAAGAAGTGAAAACAAAGACATGAGCAAGCCTGTGTGTTTGTGGTGGGTGTCAAGAGCTGCCTGGCTCAGAAACCTCCTGCTGCTCCAGCTTGTGTGCTGGGGAAAACACTGAATTTCACTGCCTGGGATGTTCCAAAGCAGCTGGTTACCAAGGTCTTGCACATCCTAACTCAAAGTATTTTAGTGGAAATTAATCAAGAGATACTGCTGCCCTCACTGCCTTCCCAGCCTGGCCAGGAGCGTGCCGGAGAGCCAGAGCCACACTCTCCAGGAGGATGAGGCAAAGGAGAGCATCACCACAAGCCTCCTCCTGCAACAGCAGCAGCAGCAGCCCTATTGCTCAGCCCATTTATCAGTGCCACCACAGAGAATAAACATTTATAAATGGTGTGTCAGCTCTAATGTGATAAATTATCTCCAGTCATCACATCGGGGGCTCGGGACGCGGTAAGCCCGTTCTAAACATTTGGTTAAGAGGACGTCTGAGAGGAGAGCTGAAGGGGGAGAAAGAAGTAAAGAAACCACGTGTGTGTGTGTGCCAAAGAGAAGGAGAAAGCATTTACCCCTTTGACTTTGCACCCTGCTTCCTGCCCCAGGTTGGTGAAGTGCAAGGCACCTGCTGAAGTGTATTACAACTCTCTCGACTAACCTCGCTTTATTGTAAATATTACAGCAAATCCATTGTAAACAGCAGCAAGAGGCTTTTGGGAACCCATTAATCAAAATAAACTGCTCTGGAAAATGCCTCTGCTCAGCTTGTTTAACTAGCACTGCAGCTCCATGCTGCAGAGCTGATTTCAAACTCTACAATTTATTGCCTCGGATGTCTTTGCTCAGAGCCAGAGCTGAATTCCTCTGGGTACTTTAACATCCAGTTAATCAAAGCACAATGCCACCCCTATCATATTTACAATCTGGCAGGCAATTAGTCAATAATAAATAAAAATGCATTGGAAAGACAAATTAGATTAGTGTGTATGTATCAATGGGCTTATAGACTCCAAAGATTTATCAGTAGCACTGGAGAGGATAAATATTTATAAATGGAGGTGTCACTCATTGCAGTGATAAACTATCTCCAGTCATCATATGAAGAATGCATCTTTTCAAGTTGACATACTTTATTATCTACCTAATCATTTTTCAAAAGGTGTTTTTTTCAACTTTATTAGCCTTCCTTAACAACTGGAGGAACTTCTTAGCATCAGTAGCACTGAACTGAGGTCACACAGCAAAACCCACTCAGGATTTCCACTGCAGCTTGTACAGAAAGAGTAGAAGGTTTCCACAGAATGACAGAATCATTAAGCTTGGAAGAGACTTCTAAGATCATCAAGTCCAGCCATACCACTTGTTGGAGTGAGATGGGGGTAGGTCTCTTCTCCAGGGATAACAGGGAGAAGATGAGAGGAAATGGCCTCAAGTTGCAGCAGGGGAGGTTTAGATTAGATATAAGGAGGAATTTCTTCCCTGAAAGGGTTAAGTGTTGGCCCAGGCTGCCCAGGGAGGTGCTGGAGTCACCATCCCTGCAGGGGATTGAGAAACATTGAGCTGCTCTCCTTAGGGCCATGGGTTAGTGGTGTGGGAGTGCTAGGGATGCTTGGACTGGATGAGCTTAGAGATCTCTTCCAACCTTTGTGATTCTGTGATTCCTAGTCCTGCTGATTTAAAGGAGTGACTTACAGCATCAGAGCTAAGTCTCTGTTCTAAAACCCCACCAATTTTTTGTATAAATATTTAAACAGGAGTGCTTTTTGGGCAAGTAGCTTGTATTAGCAAAAATTGTGACTGGAGTTCTCTTTGTCTGAAATGTTTCCACTGGAGCAGTATTTGTAGAGAAGATTTCAACCACACTCAGAAATGCTCACAGCAATAGCACAGAACAGAGTAATTCTTTCCTGCTTCCATCCCCACCAACAGATCATTAGCTAATGATTAACTCAGCTGTATTTATTTATAGAACTTTGATTTTCATTTTATGTTATTATATTTTATTTTATTGACTGAGCAGCTAAAGCAATCCATTCTAAAGTAGCTATTCAACTGGTTGGAGACTATTAATAACCCAATAAATAAGCTTCAGCTTAGCAGCAAAACACAAAGCAGGAGCTAAGTCCCAGCCAGGCACAGAGCCCTGTGAGGACAGATGTTTCCCTGTGCACTCAGCTGCTCTACCTCTGCTTTCCCTGCCTCAGGGGATGGACTTAGCCTTGGCTTGCACATTGAAGCTTGTGAGTAAGCAACAGAAACTGGATCTTCTCCACAGCTGCAAATCTACCAGGCCAGTTAAACCTGATAAAATATTCAATGCTCCCTTGAATGAAGTTTCATTCAAGTTTGCTGGGTTTTTTTGCTCAATGCTGCTGTTGTTATCCCACTCATGGCAGAGGATGCCATTAGTGAACACTGACAGTGTCACCATGTTGCTCTTCGAGATGTGTCAAGTAGCTGAAGGGGATCTGGTGGCACTTCAGATGAACCACAGCACTAAGGCTGTGCCAAGAGCTTGCATCAGATCCTGAGGGAAGCCAGCAAAGAGCTCAGGTGTAGAGTGTGTTGCAAGAATAAACAAGCACCAAAGGAAACTCCTTTCTTCTGCTGCTTGGTTTTTAACTCCCGCAAGGTCTTGTCACACAGATTAATTGTTAGGTAAAAAGCCTTCCTTCTGCTCTGAGGGGGAAGCAGAGATGGGAGCTAGCTAAATGGCCCTAGAACCCTTGGGACTACTGTAAAACAGCCACTTACATCCTGGTCCTAACTTGTTTCTCATTCATTCTCCTTCAAAGAAACAAAGCCTAGAGGCAGGACAGGAATTGAGATAGACCACAGAGATTTGGTTATCTAGGGAAAGAAAGATAAGGTATTTTGGAAGGGTGTTTGGCCAGGCCATGGTAGTTAATGGCTCTCAGTTTAAATGTGCCTTGTTTTTCCTCTGATGTAGTCAGAGTTTTTCCTCTGCAAAGCATTTCTCAGTCTAGATCTTCAGTTTCTTGGAAACCAGATGACTGATAGCCTTCAACACTCAAGCTCAGGAGAATCTATTGCATTTTAGCTGCAGACTTGCCCACTCAGCATTATGCATGGCTCCAGTTTACCCCACTTGTTTTACAAGGTAGAACACCAGCTTTATTTATGTCCTTTGGAGCTGAAACTCCTGACCATTTTTTTCCTCTATGATTCAGACTGGGGAAAGGAAAGGCATTTGTTGAACTGAGAAATGCTCATGTTAAACTATTTTCATCTTGCTTATTCACGTGAGAAGACTGAGGATAGAAACTGTGAAGTGTGTGTGTGTGCAGAAGCAGGGATGTGGCAGAGACCTGGCACATCACAAAGCAAGAGCAGTTTGCCCAGGGCTGGTGGCAGGCTTGGTGCAAGACTGAGAGCACAGCAACCCTCACCCAAAGACCAGGCCTGGCTCTTCCCCTCCCATACCATTCCCTAGGCACTGTTCCTAGCATTGTTGCTGGCTGAGACAAGCCAGCTGTTTGCCTGGAGACCTTGTGGATGACTGCTCAACCCTGCAATCACCATTGGCTGCTAAAGTCCTCCTGAGTCATCACATCCACAGTGACAAATGTCCCTGTGATCCTCAGTGACCACGTGCTGGATATCCTCTTGCAAGCAGGAGCCCCAGCTCCCAGAGGTGCTCCTCAAGCCACACAAGGGATGAATATTGCTAAAGCATTGTCACACCAGACAAAACCCCTCTGGTCAGGAAGCTGGTGAAGCAACCCAGCAAAGAAAAGAGTCTCCACACACAGCATCACTGCCTTGCCCAGGAGACTCTGACTCATGACAAGGAACCTTCAGCAAGTCCAGCCACCTTCAGAACTTCTGAACAAAACCCAAGTGCTCTTGTTTCCTAACAGAGTGCTGGAGACAACCAAAGAATGCTTCTTACACAACCAAGGTGTCATCACCTCACCAACTGGAAAAACTGCCAGAGCAGAGTCTCCTTGCTCCTAATGCCCTGGGCAAACCTCTAGCCAGCTCCTGCAGAACTGAGTGCAATGCAGGAGCTAGAAGGGGCTGGTTAGGTGAGGGTTACAAGAGCCTTTACAGGGCAAAGGCAAGGTTTTCTCTGTCCAATCTTACAGAAACTCAATGTTTGTATTGACTTGGTAACAAATAGCTTGTCTTTCCCCTCTTTTCCGTGCTATCAATCTCTGGACACCTCTGCTGTGTTATGCACGTGGGCACACACATACTCATCTCCTCATCACACGAGTCAAAAAGCATTAGAGGCAAAGACCAGGAGCCCTTTCTGTCTCTCTTTTTACACATGATAAAACTTTGTGCAGCAAGCTGAAGGACAAAGCCCTGACATTTCAACTCAGCTGATTCTCTCTTTCTTTCAGAAGAGCAGCTGCTTCCAGCAGCTCTCTGCTGCCTCACATCAGCTGAGGTTCCCTTTAGGAGGTAACCACAGTTCCCTGACATTGAGGGGGGCCAGAACTGGAAAAATCCCAAGGTTTGGCATGGCCTAGATGGGAAGCTTTAATTTGAGGCTTTCTGGAGTCTGAGAAAAGGAAATTTCACAGAATGGGTGTTACAAGAAAGGGAAAAAAAGCTGTAATCAGTCTAATTTGATAACCAATTTGTCTCAGCCATGCTCTCACCCTTGCTTTTGAAATCTGGAGACAAATGTCAGGGAGCCAGGCTGGACTGTGAAATCCATCACAAGCATGGCCACCAGATGCATTTGCCTTATGAGGTTTGGATTTCCTGAGCCTCTTGGTTAAAAAGCTTGTGTCCCTCTCACTTGAGCTTAGCTGCTGAGCTTGCTGCTCCTGATGATCAAGCCATTGTTAAGCATACTCTCTTGGACTTAGAAGGCAAGCTGGAAAGAGGAACCCAGCTCATTGGCAAATTCAGCCTGCAAGGGACATTCTCATCTTCTGCCTTCCCTGCAGAAGGGTTTTTTAACATCATCCCCATGCCAAGCAGCATAGTGTATGTGCCCATAGTTAGAGAACTCGCTGGTATTTCTATCATACCAAGGTTTCAGTTTAGTCCTTCAGCTCCTACCACCTCTCTCTAGGACAGCACACACAGGAGATGCTCACTGTCACAGCCCCAGACACAAAAGGGCTGAGCTCCTCCCTGCAAAGAAACACTCACCAAGCTCCAGGTGACCACAGATGCTCCAGAACTCAAGCTCAATACCATGTTTGTGAACTTCATCTCCCCGTTTCTTTGTTACACACACCCATTCTACAGAGAGCAGCTTGGATCCAGAGAGAACAGCAATCTGGCATCGTTACACCCCTCACTCCAAAATCTCTCTGCTGAGGTCCAGACAAAAGAGCTGAACCGCTCATCCATGCCTCCCTAATTCAGGTCCTCGTGTCCAGGAGTGAAGTGAAGCAAGGCATTCATTCCATATCCCCACATTTCGGGTGCATTTCTCCTAGTGGAGGATATGCTCAGGAAGGAACTTTCTCAGCAGCACAGACAGCACTGACCCAGACTTAGACTGGGCACTGTGACAGATGCCACCAGGGTGCCATCAGCCAGCTCCCCCTGCACAAATCCTTGCCTTCCCAATTCTTTCAACCCCTGATAATCATTCCTGCTCCAAGACAAGCCTGGGGGATGCTACTCCTTGTACAGCTTATCTAAGAGCCCAGCACAAAAGGCAAGGCACACATTTCCAAAGCCACCTTAGTGTAAATGGATGACCAGGCAATAAACCTGTCTGTAGATAAGTAGAACACTTTGCATCTGCTTTTTGTGCCTGCACCTGCCTGTTCAGGGAGTCATCCCTCATTTCACAGCTCATTTGGCTGACTGTGGGCTCCAGGTTTGATCTCTTCAGTTGGGCAAACCATACACACCTTGTGTCTGCACAGAAAGTCCAGTGCTAACCTGCATCACTCCCACAAGTTGGTGGTATGGTTTTGCTTCTGTTTTTTTCCAGCCAGCTCTTAGTGCTGTACAGTTAAGGTGGACATGTTCTCCTTTCTGACAGCTCCCTATCTGCAATGCAAATATTCCATTTTGTGCAGAGATCTTGATTCTGCCTGAGGCAAAGCTTCAAGAGCCCATTAAAGTGTCTATTAAAGCCCAGGGGGAGAGTCCCTTTGATTTCAAATGGCTTTGGAATGGGCTCAGCAGCACTAAAAAGAGAAGACAAGAAGTATGAGTCCTCCCCTCACTCCCCAAGCAAGGACTCTACAGCTGATGATGAAGAGCAGCACAAATTTAGCAGTTCCCCTACTGCATGGGGTATCTCTGGCAAATGATTTGGGTTTTTTTAACTACACAAGCAGTGCATTACACAGAGACAGGGTTTAGCATCTCCCACAGAGGCCAGCAGAGTTAAGTCTAGCTTACAGCCACTGCAGTCTTGGCCTAAGGGAGAAGCTAAAGCAAGGAGCAGGTGAAAATGGCTGGGCAGAGTGTGGTCTTCCAGCAGCTGTGCTCTCCTAGCTCTCCTTCTACACTTTTCATAGGGTTTTAAATCCCATGCTACAAGGTTGGATGGCAGGGATGGGGATGCCCACCAGCCCCACTCCCTCAGCCCAGAGCTGCAGGAAGGTGTGGTGGCTGCACCATCACCAGACTCTGCACAACCAAGCCAAATATATGGGAGTCATGCCTGAGATACCAACACTCTGACATCAGCACAAACTCAAACAGACCACAGCTGAGGTCACTCTGGACAGAATGAGCATCCCATCCACCCAGGACAGAAGAGAACTGCTTGAAAAGCCACAGATTCATGAAGATTGGCAGACACATCTAAGCTCATCCAGTCCAAGCATCCCTAGCACTCCCACACCACTAACCCATGGCCCTAAGGAGAGCAGCTCAATGTCACCAGGGATGACTTAACAACCTTTTCAGGGAAGAAATTCCTCCTTATAGCTAATCTAAACCTCCCCTGCTGCAACTTGAGGCCATTTCCTCTTGTCCTCTCCCTGCTAACCCTGGAGAAGAGCCCTACCCCCACCTCACTCCAGCCTCCTGTCAGGGATCTGTAGAGAGAGCTAAGGTCTCCCCGAGCCTCCTCTTGTCCACACTAACCAACCCCAGTGCCCTCAGCCTCTCCTCATCAGATTGTGCTCCAGAGCCCTCCCTAGCCTCCTTGCCCTTCCCTGGAAACACTCCAATGCCTCTGTGTCCTTCTTGGCCTGAGGGGCCCAGAACTGACCCCAGGACTCTAAGTGTGGCCTCCCCAGTGCTGAGTCCAGGAGGATGATCAGTCCCTGGTCCACCCACTCCCCCCACACACTCTGCAGCATCATTAGTTTTTGGCGAAGCCATGCTGAATTGTGGAGGGGGAGGGAAAGTGCTCTCTTTGTTCTAGGATGCAAATGAGCATCTTTTTTAGAAGCTGAGAAAGAGCCCCAACTAACAAAAAGTGTGCATTGACTGCAATAAGCCAGGCTGCCTTTCAGATGTAGGCTTCAGACAGCAAATGAAACATATCAAAGTGGCTGATGTGACGTGGCTTGCAGCTGCAAGGCACAGCGACTGTCCCATTTTTTTTCTCCCTGAGGCAAACACTCAAGATTTTCTTGATCTTATCTTTGTCTTTCTCTGAGTCTTTGAAAACCATCTGTAGAGATTCATAAAGGGTATTTGTGTTTTAAGTAAACTGCAGAAGTGATCTCTACCGAGCAGATGGAAACAAATCAAAAAGCTTCACGGGATGCAGAGAAACAGCAACACTTAGAAGAAGACTAGATATGAACAAGTGGGCAAGTTGTCTCCCATGGGGATTACATTTGGTGTGGCAGCTCTTTCTCCTAGCTCTCACAGAATCATTCAGGTTGGCAGAGACCTCTAAGCTCATCAAGTCCAAGCATCCCTAGCACTCCCATGCCACTAAGCCATGGCCCTAAGGAGAGCAGCTCAATGTTTCCGAAACCCCTGCAGGGATGGTGACTCCAGCACCTCCCTGGGCAGCATATTCCCACCCTTGCAGGAAAGAAATTCCTCCTTATATGTAATCTAAACCTTCCCTGCTGCAACTTGAAGCCATTTCCTCTCATCCTCTCACTGTTAACCCTGGAGAAGAGGCCTACCCCCATCTCACTCCAACCTCCTTGCAGGGAGTTGTAGAGAGAGCTAAGGTCTCCCCTGAGCCTCCTCTTCTCTCCCTGCAGCCCTCATGGTCCTCTCTCATCACTCTTCTCCTGTCCTCATTCACAATACCTCCCAGCTGCATTTGCTCTTCCGGACAAGCATCCCTTTGCTGGGAACTGTTCAGCTCCTTGGCAGAGCCCAAACACCCACCCAGAGTCCTTAAGGCAGAAAATAGATTGCATTTGACAGCAAAAGGCTCTGATTTTTCATGGCTTGCCAAAACATCTCTGAACAGCTAAGTTGGGGGGAAGAGAAGTGCTACAAATCAATCCCGGGCATGCTCGGGGATTCTGTGCTGCTTTGCTCAGGGTGATGTGGGGTATTTTTCCTGACAGATGATTTCAAAGAAGCACAAGGCTGCTTCCTCAGCACCAGCTTTCATAGAAGACACAACAACGTGCAGAGTGATGTGTGTTACTGGAGTGAGTGGGTGTTAATGGGACTTCCTGAGCATACGAAAAAACCCACAGAGAAAAAAAAGACTTCACCAGTTTTCCCTGCTGGTTCAGCTGTGGCCAGCCATGGGCTTTCCTCTCCCCATGATTCAGAGCACTCTGGGCCCATTTGGAGGAGGAGGCTGGAACACCACTGAAGCGCATCTGCCCTAGTTCAGATCAGGCAGCACAACCCTCAGCAAAACCTTTACTTGGCCACACCTTCCCCAAAAAGTTTGTGTGTTGGTGTAGCTCTCACTTTGCCAAGTTCCCAGCAATGGGCCCACAGAGGTCAGTGCCTGCTAAGACACTTGGGGCCATATGATCCCCTCCAGGAATGTATCAGCCTCCATCATCAAACTGCCCAGGCTCCACACATCCACCCCACTGCTGCACAGCTGTGCCATAACTCACCCCACCAGCTGCAGCAATACCTGTTTTGTTCCCAGTTTACATTTTTCATAGCCAGGTTGTACCTTTTGTTTTTTCCCCTGGATCTTCTCAGCAGGCCCTAATAGGTAAATAAGGTAAATCCCAGATGGAGAGACTTTGAGGTTCTATCAAAGCACTCCTCCTTCTTTGTCTCTGCAGGCTCTTACATGAGAAAAGTTCAAGATAAATAGGTTTCTCTAGGGCTACTTCATTCCTTATGAAGCCAAGACACAAGTTCTGCCTTAAGCATCTCAGGACGAGGGTGATCTTATCCACCAGTCCCACCTGGGCCTTGGGATGGCCACTAAGGACAGTCCTGTCCCTCTAGACTTCAGGAGCACGTTTTGGTTGGGGTCTGCAGACACCCAAAAAAGGCACAAGAAAGGAACACTCCCAATGAAGAAATGGCAGGGCATGCTCCCAACCCACATCATCCTTCCCCCCCTGAGAAGAAACTCCAGTGCTTATGAGCTAGGGGCTGAGCTCAGTCCAGACCCAGATGCATTCCCACTGGTGTCAAAGGGAATTCACCTTTGTCTTGGCAAGAAGTGAGCAGGACCATGCCAAAAGCATCTGAAAAAACTCAGTTCCCCTCTCAGTGCCAGCAAGCAGAGCTAGAGCAAATCCTGAACATCCCTTCTTTCCTTCAGCATGGAGCTGGGACCACAGGGCTCCAGCATGATCAGATGTGGGGACAGTGTGATGCATGGGCAGCTGTGGTGGGAAAAGCCCTTCAGCTGGACCATGTATACCCATCAGCCTCCACAGAAAACACCATGGTCTGTCACACACTGGTTTCTCACAAGCTCTTATTCATCTGCCAAGGAAATGAAGCATTCCAACACATTTCTCTGCTCCTCCCAGAGGGGCTCCCTGCCCTACACTTGGCTGTGCTGCCTTCTCCACAAGGGAACAGCCAAACACCAACTTCCACCCTTGTCCATCAGGCCACACTCATGAGACCATGTGTGGATGACATCTGGGGCATGGCCAGGCTGAATAGATTCTTTTTTTGCCCTGACCTGGAGCTTAGGCACATCCAAGCTCTGCCTCCTGAGCACAGCACAAGGCATCCCACGCTGCAGCCCCCATGGACCTTTGGTATTTCGATCCATGTGTGTGCAGATTCCCACTTCTATTCACCTCCCAGCCTAGAGAGAGCCTTGCCTGCAAAAATAGAGGCAATTCTGGGACTGATATTTTTAGAAAGGGAATGCATATGTAAATTATTCCCCTGAAAATGTCTCTGTGCGTCAGACTCTCCTCTGATTCACAGAACATCCCTTCTCTCAAGTACAGCAAAGCTGAACATCTCCAGGAACCTGGTGGAGGAGAAGGTTGCAGCAAACCTGATTCATCTAGCACATCTTTCACAGCTTCAGTAAAGCAGAGCAGTGTGAATTTCTCTGCCCCCAGTTCTGGCTGCTAGAGAGCTCCACCACTTCTCTCCCATTCACAGCTTGCTGGGTGCGCAGCGGAGAAGCGAAGAGCTCTGCTGCTTTCCTCACCTCCCTGTTCCCAGCCTCCCTCCGTATGCTTCCTGCTGAGGACTCCATCAGAATCCAGACAGGCCCATCTGGTGGGAATGCTTCCCTGCTTGGAGGCTGCAGGGTGGTGAGGAGCAGCAGCAGCCCCCTGCCTGCATGAGCTGCAAGAGCTCAGGGATGCTCCATCAAGACCATCCCAATGGCTGAGCTTGCACCAGGGATTCTCAGCCCTAGACAGAGCAGACATCCCACCCAGGCTCAGCTCCCAGGAGTCTCCCAAGAGGAGGAGGCACTCACAGCCACTGAAGCATGGAGCTGTGTCTGTCCACAGCCTCACATTCACCATCTCTGTCAGTATCACCTGTCCAAAACTCACAGAATCGTTCAGGTTGGCAGAGACCTCTAAGCTCATCCAGTCCAAGCATCCCTAGCACTCCCATGCCACTAACCCATGGCCCTAAGGAGAGCAGCTCAGTGTTTCTTAAACCCCTCCAGGGACACCAGCCAGTGCCCTGTGCTTTGGGAAGTTACCAGCACAGTTCCCCACATTATGTTCGATCACTGTCCAGAAGCTATTAGGGAGCTAATTAAAATGAATAGATCACTTAAGCATTCCGAGTTCATCTACCATTAATCCAACAGCACAAGAGACAGAGAGGAAGACAAAAGCTAAAGAAAAGGCCAAGGACCATACAGCAATGTTCCTTGGTGTGGATTTTCTCCCCCCCCCCCTTTCTTTTAATACAAAAGATCAGTCTGTCTCCTGGCGTATCTAGATACATTTGTAAAGATTAAAACCACACTGCTTTGCCTTAGCATTCTGCTGTAAATGATTAGCCCCTGGTATTGTTGAGCAGGGCACTCTGCCAGCCTCCAGGTTCTGATCTGAGCCACAAAGATGGAGAAAGTCAGAGTGAAACCTGCTGCTGCCTGTGCAGGCCCAGGCAGGACCCCACTGCTCCCCTGCCCTTGCAGGCAGATGGGCAGATGGCACTGCATGTAGGCACTGACACAGCCTCAGCTCTACAGCAAAGGCCAGACCCAATTCCTGCACCAGGAGAGGGGGGAAAAAGAGCATTTTCCTGCTTATGACACTGTTTGGGAATAGGTACAGCAGCAACCAGGCAAGGGAATAACTCAATGCTCTTACCTCCAAGAGCTCACTCGTGCACTGTTGGCTACAAGATGGGAACAGCAGTCTCCAAAGAGGGCTCAGGGAGGTGTCCACATGGAGAAAGCCACATGCCCAAGCACATCCCAAAATCCCAGCTCAGCAGGAGCAAGTGGAGGGCAAGAGGGAGGGAGATAGCTCAAGAGGGTGGAAAATGGGCTCCCAATGCTTTAGAAAACACACTGAAAAACAGCAGTTGGTGATCCTCAGGACAGTCCTTGCAGCTTGTAAGGCTTGGTTACTTGTCTCTTGTGAAGATCTGTTTGCAATGGTTTAACATGGGGCCCAAGAGAGAAAAAACTCAAGAGTGGGTATGCTCCAGACTCCTACCTCTCACTGCAGGCTCACTCTAGCTCTCTGAAGTCCCACTCCTCATGTCTCTTTTTAAAACTAGGACACTTCTAAGCCCTCTGTCTCTCCCTGAAACTATTCCTGGGTCAGAAAATCTCAGTTACAGTCAACTGCTGAAGAACATGTGTGTTTGTGCCCCCAAAGCCTGCAGTCACAGTCCTGTTTTGGAGCTCTTCAGCTTCAGAAAACCTAACCCAAGGAAATCTATTTCTTTGTCACATTCCAGACCAATGCAAATTAATGCACTGGCATTAAAAGACCATGAAAAAATGGGGTTAATTACAGAAATGATGACCTTTCTCTCCAGCAGCTCAGGCATGAGCTGCTATCATACATCACAGTGTTAGGAAGAGCCACTCACTGACACACAACAGCAAATAATAAATAATAAATCCATCAGCCTCAATTGAACCTTGTGTAATGTATGCCTCACAAACCAGAGATTAATTTGGCTAATCCATCACTTGTTAATCCTTCATCCCCAAGAAAGGCACAGTAGTGCTACCTCTGCCACACTGAGTCTGTTCATGCAGGCAGGGCCACTCAGGTACAGTCACCCAGAAGCCCAGCAACAGTTTCCTACCCTTAACAAACACTGCCACACAATCACAAAGGTTGGCAGAGACCTCTAAGCTCATCCAGTCCAAGCATCCCTAGCACTCCCACACCACTAACCCATGGCCCTAAGGAGAGCAGCTCAATGTTTCCGAAACCCCTGCAGGGATGGTGACTCCAGCACCTCCCTGGGCAGCCTGGGCCAAGAATTAACAATCCTTGCAGGAAAGAAATTCCTCCTTATATCTAATCTAAACCTCCCCTGCTGCAACTTGAGGCCAACTTGCTGTCAAAGCATTGCAGATTCCACATTCCAAAGGTGGATAACTGGAGCATCACAAGCTCTGGATTTATGGAGCCACAAAAATAACCATCAGGTTTTTACATCATCAGTAACTACGACAATTACACTAAACACAACCCATTGTTTGCACTCTATAAATAATAAATGCTAATATTCAATGGCAAAGGAAACTGAAGCTGTAAGCCATAGCAGTTTGTACAATGAAGACTATTGTATAAAGGCTTGCACAGGATGGGGAGGCCCCTGATAAAAGGAGGAGATGAAGAGGAGTTTTAGGTTTGAAATGTATTTTACCCTGAGGTTTTTAGGGTTTTACAGCTGACCTAGGGAGCTCTAGGTGGAGAAACAGCAGAGGTGGATGTGCTCATCTGGTTGGGAATTGCTAAGGTACTTCTGTAGCAGCTAAGTGCAAAATGGTCCCAGAAAATAATGTCTGCTGGAGATTAAGTGCAACTAAAATCTGCCAAACATTCTGCAGGAAGCAGATGCTGCTGCACTGAAGCCAGCTGAAGGTGAAGGTGCAAACCAGCAACCTGCAGTGGGACAGCAGGCAGGCAGGACAATGCTTCCCAGCACTTCCCATCCTTGCTGCTCAGCTCCACCCCATTTTCCAGGATGGGGGGGGGGGGAATTTTTTGCTCAAGATTCTCAAATATTAGAGAAACCCAGCAGCTTTTCCCCAGTTAATACTAAAGTGACAAGTTCCACAGCTGTGGTAGCTGAAATACTCACTTATTCAAAGCATTATTAGGCACATGAAGGATGTCTACTCCCACACGAGAGCTGGAAATCTGTCTCTAGTTTTAAAGAGAAAGCCAAGCAGCAAACAATGGGAGTCTTTTCTGTCCCAAAACAGATTACTCTGAAGTTAAGTTGTTTCCCAGTGTTATTGTCAACTCTAATTAATGGGTTCTTTGCTA
Organism: Bucco capensis; assembly: GCA_013396975.1. NCBI lineage: Eukaryota > Metazoa > Chordata > Aves > Piciformes > Bucconidae > Bucco > Bucco capensis. The sequence continues at coordinate 74,164 of VWZO01005051.1, forward strand.
CACTGCTTGCATTTGCTTTAATTGTCAAGTGACACCATGAAGTGACAGTGCCAAACCTGTCTGAGAGCTGCAGTGGGGCCCTGCAGCTCTTCCACAGGCAAAACTCACCCCTCTCCTGTTCACACTCAGCTGGTGCCTCACTGCTACTCCATCCCCAGCAAGCAGATGAGGGAGAGTGTGCTGCAGGGGCTGGGACATCCCTTCCAGGCACAGGGATGAGAGGTGTTGCTCTGTGAGGATGGATGCCTCTGCTGGAAGCAGGCCAACAAAACCACTTGCAAAATGCTCCAGAGGGTTTTTGTCACCCTTGGCAGCTAAGAAGAGCAACTTGGGTTGATCCTGCCCCACCACAGAAGACTCCATCCCCACAGGCTAAAGACAGTTTGAAGGAAGAAGCTTGCAAATGAGGAGGGCAGGAGAGTTGAGTGGAGAATGGGCAACACAGGCAACATCAAGCCAAGCAAGGCAGGAGCTTTGCTACCCCTCAGGGAAAGGGCAATGCACTCACAACTGAGTCTCTAGGGTAGAGCTCCAACAGAGGAACATGTTTGTGCATGGCATGTGCACTAATAGCTGGAATTCTTGGGGTAAAACCACCACAGTCACCTGGGTCAAAGGCATGTTGAATGCCCTCAGAGGAGAAGCAGGCCAACTGCTCCCCAGACAGGAACTCTTTCTTAAGAGCTGCTGTCAGAAGCTTGGGATCTAGTTCATAAATAATCATTGAATGAGATGATTTATGGATCTGCTGAACTAAAGCTTTCCTCTCTCTGTTCTTCCTCCAGCTCCTCCTGGATGTCTGGCAGAGGAGGGCACTAGGGATGAGGACTCTGTGGGCAGGCTGAAGGGCACATAATGCTTTGTGAAGGGCAGTGTGGGCAGCTGAACCTGGCACAGGGGTACCCAGGGTCCCCCTTGGCTCCCAACAGCCATGGCACCTGCTCCCACCCTGCACAGCATCCTTCAGGTCCTGGCTTGCACCAGGCTGGGAAAACAACCCCCTAGGCACTGATGGTGAAGTTCTTATCTAGATATTAGCTGAACAATCCCAGTCTGCTTTCTCCAGTTAGTGCTTGCTTCAGAGGAGCCAGATGAATCTAAACTGACACACTCAAATGGTTTATGATTATCACTATATAAATAAATGTCATCACATTCAAACTGCAATCTGATCTAACTTTGAGGTCAGCCTTGCTCTGAGCAGGAGCTTGGACTCTGTGACCTCCAGAGGTCCCTTGCAGCCTAAATTTCTCTTTGATCTGATGATTTTTCCCCTGGCAGAAATTTTTCATCTCTTTTCACAGAAGCAACTTATTGCAAGCCACAAGGGGAAAAAAAAAAAAAAGCTTCATAACAGGTACCTCCTGCTTTGAGGCTGCTTTAGATTCAAAGCTTTAGGGGAGGGAAATGTATTTAAAAGGAGGACACAGGTTGCAATTCTGTAGCATCCTGCACAGGGCAAGCAGCTGACTCTTCACTGCTTTCATACACATTGCTATTTGATTTTTCTAATGGCATCTACCTCCCTTTCCTAGCATGGGAGATGTAGACTTAAAACATGTGCTGGGACACTCTTCCTTTTAGCTGCTAGAGCCCAGATTTGCTTCTAGTGATTTGCAAGTTGCTCTCCTCCTCCTAGGAGCACAGCAGCATCTCTATATAATGTATATAAAACCTTGTGGCCAGGTCATGATTGTGGTGCAGAAATCCCCCCAAAGACACCCCCAAAACTGTCTTTCTCTTGCCAAAAGCAGGGGTATCCCCACAGCCTGCCCAGCACTGAGTCCCCAGAGCCCTCTGTGCAAGCCCAGCTGCTGGGAGCATCAAGCCATGCTTGTGTTGGGCTTTGATGTTCCCAGGTGGAAGGAGCTTGAACAGTGTGCTGGAGTGTTTTTACACCAGATTTATCAGTACAGTTAACATCCTGCCACAGAGCTGCTCTCTGAGCATGCCCTGAATGCTAATAGGTGCCCAGAAGACAGGCTGCTGCTGCTGCTGGATGCTAACATTCACCTTCAAAGAGCTTTCTAAACATTAGCTCACCTCCATCTCCCCAAGGAGAGCTCAGCTCCATTTGCTGGGGAAGGAAAGAGAAGTTCAGAGGTCAGGGGCAGGCTTTGCAATGGGCTTGGGAGAGCAAGGATTCAACAGAGATTTAAGTATCTTATTTCCACACAGACATTTAAATAGAGCTTACAGATTGTACTGCCTGGAGGAAGCTTGTACTGCAGCCAAAGAGATTTTGGGTGGGTTAGGATCTATTTCATCCCAGGCTGTGTAATTCCTCAATATCCAACAGGATGAGCTGCTCTGTAAAAGAGAGTTCTCCAGCAGGAGCTTTGTTGAATTTTAAGAGAGAGATATCAATGAATCTCCACTGAGATCAAATGGGAGGCTATCCAATCTACAGGAGAAAGCACCTGGGATTCTTCTGGGGGAAAACCATCAAAGTATCACAGAAAATATCAAACTTGATTAGGTATCAAGGGCTCAACCAGTCCAGAGTTTCTTAACCTATAAAAATGACTGAACTCCTTTGTTTAGAAGTCACAGGCTCCCTTGGGCACTGTTGGTACAACTGCCTGGCTTGCAAACCTAACCAATAGCTGCACCAGTGTCAATACAGGGAGGTTTTTTCTCCTCCCACTCTCTTTTTCCAATTCCTACATGACTTTTTTCCTGCTTTTCTTATGAAGTGCCCTGTGATTTCCTGTGGACACTCCTGGACTCATCTTCCATAATCCTAGGTCTCATAAAACCATCCACACCAGCCCAAGACAAAACACTGTTCCCTTTGGTGACCTCCCTGTCACCTCCTTCCCTCATCCAACAGCTCACCTGGCTTCACTTGAGGGCTTCAGAGGTTTGCCTGCCTCACTTGTGTGGCCACTGCACACAGACATCCTTTGGTGCTGCCTCATTACATGCTTTGAAAGTAGAGCATCCCTTAATACATGACAAAACATCCCCAGTTGCTTCTGAGCAAAGCTGGGGTGAATAAGCCTAACAACAGCAGATGAGCCTGAGCAGGTTGGCAAAGGTTGCTCTGAGACACCAGAGTCATTGTCAGACCTCTGTGGACAGCATGTTTTGCAGAGCCAGCCATCCTGTCCAACAAAAACTCAGCAATTCAGAGATATACTCTGCCTCTAATCCTTGTAGCTTACTACCCTGCCCCAATTCAACTGTCTCCTGAACTACTCTTTGTTGTAGGAGAGTCTTAGCATTACCAGACACAGAGAAAATAGAGTTTGTGCATGTGATCCTCCTAACCTCACCAGAATAACACAGAATCATTAAGGCTGGAAGAGACCTCCTTGTCTGGAGGACAAGTGTTATGAGGAGCAGCTGGGGGAACTAGGCTTGGTTAGTCTGGAGAAGAGGAGGCTCAGGGGAGACCTTATTGCTCTCTACCTGCAAGGAGGTTGGAGTGAGATAGGGGTAGGTCTCTTCTCCAGGGATAACAGGGAGAGGATGAGAGCAAATGGCCTCAAGTTGCAGCAGGGGAGGCTTAGATCAGATATAAGGAGAAATTTCTTTCCTGCAAGGGTTGTTCAGTCTTGGAATAGGCTGCCCAGGGAGGTGCTGGAGTCACCATCGCTGCAGGGGTTTCAGAAACACTGAGCTGCTCTCCTTAGGGCCATGGGTTAGTGGTATGGGAGTGCTAGGGATGCTTGGACTTGATGAGCTTAGAGGTCTCTTCCAACCTTTGTGATTGTGACTTTTAAGATCATCAAGTCAGACTTTGAGCACTCCTCAGGTTGCACATCCTTTGGGATGACACCAAGCAGGTTCCTTTCTATCTTCAGGCAAGGACTTCCCTCACCTCCTTCCCCAGAGAAGAGCCACTGTGTGTGCAAGCAGTGCAAGGAGGGCCTGTTTTTTGTCTGGCTAGCTGTGAAGAGCAGTGTGTGTGTGTGTGTGTGTTTTAGCCAGAGCTCTATTCCACTTGATTAGGCTGAGCGCTGGAGCGCGAATGCTCCTACAGGAGCCGGACGTGCTTAACTAGCGCTTCCCGCTCGCGGGAGGGCAAGGGCAAGATTAACTCTAGCTGACTGCCGTGTCAAAACACTCCACTGGAGCATTTAGAAAGCCACAGAACTAGTTGCCTCAGTCGGCAGAGAGGATTTATTTCCCTCCCTGGAGCTCCCAGAAAGCCAACCAGGGCAGTTTCCAAGGCCAGGTTTGCTTTCGGCTCCTTCCGAAGGGCAGAGAGATGGGAAAGGTGTGTAGGTTTCCAAGTCTGGCTCTTATCTTTAGCCAAGAAGGAAATCTGAAGGGAAAGATGGAGATTTTCAGTCACCTCTGCTTATGGGTGACCCACAGCAAGGTAACCTTCAGTTCTGGAAGCAACCTGTCTAAACACTGTTTTAATAAAGGAAAAAAGCCTCTTATTTCCCTGCTCTTCAATAGGTGCAAGATGCACAAAATAACTTCTGATTTACACCCAAAACCCTTGTGAAAAGTCCTATTTCTTACATTAGGGATGCTTGATTTTCAGTGTTCTCTAGTATTTCAGAAATATCTTTCTGTGCAAAACAAGTTGAAGGTGACCTCTGAAGGGAGGCTCCCAAAGGAGCCCTCCCCTTAACAAGAGCAGCATCTTCTCAGGATAGCATGCTTTCCATTCAGTTCAATTTGGAACAGTCCATACAGCTCTTGGGGTACAACCAGGTCCTTTTCATCCCAGGACTCAGCTCCACTGAAAGAGATTGAGCAGTGCCCACTGTGAGTGTGGGTAGCACATGGCCACTGATAACCCGAATCTGGACAACTGGGAGCACTGTTTGGTTTTGAAAGAACCCACAACAAAGCTTCAGCTTTCTGATGTATGTATGGCTAAGGAAAAAGGCTTTGCTTCCCTTCTGCTCCCAAACTAAGGAATACTTTCTCAGCATCCAGCTTGCTGTCACCTCACATTGTCTCCCTTTTCCACGTCAAACTCGGTGGTCACCACGTGCTGTACAATGCTGGCTTACTTCTCCTTATTTTATCTACACTTTCAGCATCGAAGTCAGGACATTTCTCACCAGCACTTGAAGAAACAGGTGTCCAACACCCAGGGGCAGCTTCCCAAGAGCAGACCTGTTCTGCACCAAAGCCATTGCAGGTACTTCAAGGAGCCACTGCTTCCCACACTCTGCAAAAGCAGCAAATTCACTGCATTTCAAGCCCATAAAGAGCAATTCTGGCTCCACTGGAGGATCAGCACATCCAAGAGGTACCAAGCCTCGAAGAACTCATCCTGCAAAACCTCCTAAGTTTTTCTTAGCCAACTCCAGGCCACATGGAGTCCTTAAGTCAACCCAGTTGTTGTCTGAGGGTTGCTGCTCCACATCCAGCAGCCATGCCTCTACTTCCCTGGCAGGAGATGGCAGCCAGGACCTCTCCACTCCAGTCAGGAATGTTTCAGGGTTGAGAGTATCTGGATAAACCAGATAATCCAGCACCCTCAGCTATGCTGCAGGGGTGCAATTTTGTTTCTAAACTGCACTCAGCAGCGTTCTGACTTGCAGGTTTCACTTTTTAATGGTAAACATATTTTGTAGGTACCAGAGAACATTTCAAAGCATTTCAGTGAAGTTCTTTTACCTTCACAGCCTGGGGGCACATACACTGAAACAACAGCTGAAATCCAATTACTGAGGAATATTCTCAAGTGCATTTCCATAGGTAATTTGTTAGTCTGTTGGAACATGCAAAGTGATTTTTTTTTTCCCCTCCCTCTCTCCACTTCTTGATGCTGTACCTCAGGCTCCTTGGTTGAGGATTTCTATCCAAACTGCACAGTAAGGAATCCACATGACTGCCTTCTCAGGGGGTACAACCTGCCAGCATCTCCCAGCACCCAGCCCTTACCTAGGAACTGACAAAAACCTCATCAGCCAGCCACACTGAAGCCTGCTACCAGCTGAGCTTCTCCTTGCCCAATCAGTTTGATGCATAAAGACATAAGAAGCCTAAAAGTCTTTTTCCTTCAGCATCCTGTTTATTGATTTAGCAAAGAGCTGACACAGATGTGCAGTTCTAGAGACAAGCAGGGAATGCAATCCCTTCATCTGCTGTCACTCCAACTCACACAAGCAGGCTGCTGCCATAAGGGGAGGAGTGGCCACCCTGCTCACTTTGGGACTGTTAAACAACCCAGCCAGGAGCTTTGTCCTCAAGTAGATGCTCTCCTTAGGGCCATGGGTTAGTGGTATGGGAGTGCTAGGGATGCTTGGACTGGATGAGCTTAGAGGTCTCTTCCAACCTTCATGATTGTGTGAATCTCCTCAGGGATGTACCCCAGACTGACACCACACTGGTGCTGTATGTGCCATCTCACAGTCATTAAGTTTGGAAGAGACCTCTAAGCTCCTCCAGTCCAAGCATCCCTAGCACTCCCATACCACTAACCCATGGCCCTAAGGAGAGCAGCTCAATGTTTCTGAAACCCCTGCAGGGATGGTGACTCCAGCACCTCCCTGGGCAGCCTGGGCCAACACTTAACCACCCTTGCAGGAAAGGAATTCCTCCTTATATCTAATCTAAGCCTCCTCTGATGAAACCTGAGGCCATTTCTTCTCATCCTCTCCCTGTTAACCCTGGAGAAGAGCCCTACCCCCATCTCACTGCAACCTCCTTGCAGGGAGTTGTAGAGAGTGAGAAGGTCTCCCCTGAGCCTCCTCTTCTCCACACTAACCAACCCCAGTGCCCTCAGCTGCTCCTCATAACACTTTTGCTCCAGAGCCCTCCATCACAGTACATCTAAAGCTTGCACCCCAGAATCCTGCATGTGCTGGCTGCACACAGAGCCAGCCGTGACCTCCTTGCAGCTGAAGCAGCGGAACCATGGCATGAAGCAACCCAGGTGGCAGCACTGTGATGTCCCTGCTAAGGCTGGCCTCATGCCCTGTTGATTGGTACCCACAGCTTCACCCAGCCCAAGGCAGTGATCTATGACAAGTTCAAAGCATGGGCTGGTGTCCAAGAGACACAGCTTGAGAGAGCATCATCTGCTCCATTGCCAAGTCACAATCATGAGCACTGGTGAGATGTGGTTGGGAATGGGTCTATTTGCAGAAAGAAGAGACAAAAAAAATAAGTAGACAAAGTTTGGGTCAGAGTGACAAGGAGCATAATCAGAAAAGAGCAGAGATGAACTGCCTGTGAGTTCCATAGATAATTCAGGGCAAATTAAAGCATCTGAAATCCTACTGAGAGCCACTGATTTAGAATTATGAAGTTAACTTACAGCAATCATTTTCTATATGAAAGCAATTACTGATGGGTTAAAAGCTCCTGTTATTATGGATTGGGTATGGCTGCCACAGAGGGTTTAGTCTCCCAGGATGAAATGCTAGCCTTGGTTAAAAAAGCTGCTACATCCTGGATGCCAAATCTTGTTCACCCATCAGAAAGTCATTGAACATTATCCATTTTATTAAGCAATGCAAATGCAGACAAGCCAGGGAGAGGTAGATAGGGAAACATCCTGCTGGCCAATCAAACACATGCACACAAATCACCATGGTTCACTTCCCAAAATAATCACACAGACTCACACACACACAGCTGTGAGGAGTGGCAAATGTCCAACTCTTAACGCATCAGAGAGCACAACCATTGTTGGAAGTGGTCATCTCCTGAAGGGAAAAGTCAAGGGAAAGCTAGTGAGAAACCTGCAAGCATGAGGTTATCTATCCCCAGGAGCAGCCTGTCAGTGCCTGGGCAAGGTCACCAGTCGTGGTGACAGTGGCTTCCTCTCTCTACAGTCTTGCTGCTACCAGGGCAGAGCCTCAAAAGCACATCCAACAGCAGGTCCCAGTGGGGTTGTCCCTGTGAAACAAGGGGATGGCTGAGAGCAACAGCCTGCCTCCTTGCTCATCCCTGCTGGCAGGAGGAAAGGGGTCACTTGGGGCCTGATGATAACAGCCCCTCTTGGGAGAGACAATCCATACCATCTCCATCATCCCCAGGGCTAGGAGGCAGCAGCCCCCCCAGGAACTCTGCCTGCATCTAAACCAGCCCTGGTCCTGCAGCTTGCCAATGGGGCTGACCAAACCACTTACCAAACCAATCTATTCTACTGAGCATCTTATCCTTAATTGGGCTTTATTTCTTGCTTGGTGTTTTGTGTGCAGTTAAAGGAGTTGACAGACCTTTTGTTTCTGGCATGCAAATGAGCTTTTGACTAGGACATGCATGGCAATGAGAGGAGCTGGGAGGCTTCCTCCCTCACACATCTCCTGGGATGAGCATCAGGAGACAGGAAAGGGGAAACCTGCCCAAGATCTGGTAGAAACCAAATATCCACACACAGCTGACCTGTCAGGAAGCACAAGAGTGTGGCTATTTGGATTCCTCCTACTGCAAAGGTTGTGAGGAGCAGAAGGGACACAAAGTGCAGCCAGCCTGGTCCCTGAGCTGGGTACCTGCCCTGGGGCACCACAGGCTTGCTTAGGCTCAGGGAGGCAAGAAGGGTCACAAGGGACTCGACACAAAGCTCTAGTGGCCAGCATGGATCCATCATTGGGGTTTAGTCTAAGAGGAGGCTCAGGGGAGACCTTCCCACTCTCTGCCACTACCTGACAGGAGGTAGTAGCAAGGTGGAGGTTGGTCTCTTCTCCCAGGTGACTAGCAATAGGACAAGAGGAAATGGCCTCAAGTTACACCACAAAGTTTATGGCAAAGCAGTGAAGCATCCTTCCTGCAGTCTTTGGACAACTTCAGGTGCTGGTTCCCTGAATGAGTTCCCAGCTCAGGGGTAAAGGTAGTAAATCAGTGAAACACAAAGCTTAGCATTCCTAGAAACCCCCTGGTAAGGTGGATTTGGAGTCAGGACTTCTCTATTCATACCTCAGAAGCTCCATTCAGAGAGATCTCTTATGGGGGAAAATCCCAAAGCTGGCCATAAAAATGGATAAATGATCACTGAGAAGCAACAGGAGAACAAACTCAATCCTTTTCCCTTTCTGCTCATCTTTCCTATGAAAGTTTTCCCTGCCATAGTCAAACACAAGAAATTGCACCTCTTTAGCACTATTGATCCAGCTTACTTCAGTAACAAACCACATTAAGTTAAAATCAATAGCAGCCACTCTTAAACTGATTTAGGAGTGTCCACACAAAGGGGCTCACACCAATTCAGACAGATCTGTTTTGTAACCACTTTAGTTCCAACATGTGCTCCAGGAGCTGAGCTGTGCTCTGAACAGCCTGGAGGGATTCATTCCCAGGGTTTAAAAGCATTCCTTCCCAACTCTCATCAATGCGTCCCAAGGGACAAGACACAAAAGGTTGTCACTGAGCCATGTCCATCTTTCTTGGTAAAGCATGGATGTCTCCCTGGCTCCAAGAGTCAGGCAGCAGGGGAGGAACTCAAGGACCTCAAGGTTAATGTCTTTCTGCAGCTCAAAGTTTGCATTAAGGAAATAAAAAAAAAAGAAAGAAAATGCCATGGTTTATTTCTCCTGTGTACATCGCAGCTAGCTTTGGCCTCTCTAAACCCACCAGCACTGTGCTCCACACTTCCTTTGGCAGCAAGAGCCAAGTGACCAAGGCTAGGAACTGGAACACAAGGCAGAGCCTGAGAGTGCTGCACATGCCAGCAGCTCAGCTCTGGGTTGACACCTGCTGCTGCTTCCCTAGCTAAGGATCTGGGTGTGTGCAGAAAGGGCTTGAGGTGAGCACTGAGCAGCCAGAGCACAGCTGTCACTATGCTCCATGACATCGTTGCCTCACAGGCCACGCTGGGCCAGGCTATCAATCTCCTTAACCAGCAGGAGCAGGGCAAAAGGATTCTTGCTTCAAAGGAGATGAGGTTTTAATGGTCAGACCAGTGCAAGCTCAGGGTTCTCCATCAGATAAGCCCTGAAAGGCTCAAGAAAACATTCCTGGCCAAGAAGAGGGAGGCCAGGCCCTCTGAGGTCCTTCCACTTCTGCTCCTCAGCCCCGAGAAAGTTTACGTCCATAGAGAAGTCAGGAAAGATCAGCTTAGGTTTGAGCTTCAAAGAGAAACTTTAACAAAGGTTAGCTCCAAACAACAAACAACATGGGGTTGGAGAATACTCCTTCATGTATGGCAAAGGAGAAAAGGCAAGAGCAGCTTCCCTCTCCTCTGCTTATTTGCCATGAGATAAAGAAGAGGCCTGTGTGGAAAGGTCCAGTAGTGGTCAAGGTGGTAGTGATTTGAAGACATCATGAATTTCCTACCAAAAACACTACAAGAAATCCTTCAGGAAACCAAGATCAAGTCCCAACTTCATCTTCTTGTAATGAAGATGAACAAAAGGCCTACTCAAAAATAAAAGGGTAAAGCTGAAAAGTCTATCTTGCATTCAGCACTCTCTTACACCTTGGAGAAAAATGTGACATTGTAAAGGGCTGGTATTGGCCTGAACTGTTAGTTGTAGTTGTCCCATGGGTAACAGGCATGGGATGGTCTCCAGAGAGCCTGCACAATGCTGATGGACCAGCACAGCTAACCTCCTATCATGCCCTTCAACTACAGGAGCCACACTTCTCGTCTCTAATCCCTTTTAATTCATTTCTCCTCCTGCCTCCTTTCTCCCCACTCCTTCCCTGGAGCTGCAGGCATCATCTCTTATCCTTATTCATTACTCTGGGAGATCAGGATCAGCCAAGCCACTAAAATCCCTCCAAAAGGCAGCAAAAGGCACCCGTGGCTCCTGTTCATTCACCTCCAAAATATTCATGTTCAGGCATCTTCTCACCTAAGCTGCTTTTCACCCTGCCATTCAGAAGTGGTTTGGGGTTTAAGTTTCAGGCTGTAATTCTTCTAGGCATCCAGAATATCACAGAGCAAAGATTCTGAAATCCTTCTCCCTGCTGCTCCCAGGTAATCATTTGTTTCACAGGAAGATTCAAGAGCTCTACTTACATTGCTGAATTAAACACAAGAGTGTTCTGGAAACAGAATGAAATCTTTTCCCTTTCTTTCCCTTCAAGTTTATTTATTTTACTTTCAAGCCTCAGGCACTTAGATTTAACCTCCCTTGCTCCATAAAAACACCAGGAATGCATCTTTTCCCATAGTAAAGAAGGTAAATAGAGCATCACCTTCTGTGCTTTGCTGCTGGGTGCAGAGCATCCTTCAAGAGAGACAAATCCTGCTGAGCTATCCTGTCTAGGGTGTCCAAGAGCATCCCATGAGATTTGCTACTTACATCCCAAGCTCCAGGGCTAAGGAGCTCCATTTACACACTGTGTGTGTCCACATCAACTGCTCCAACCACCACTAAAGCCCATCCTGGTGCTGGAAACCAACACATTCCAAGAGAAGTCCTTGCCTTTCCCTGATGCTCCACTGAAGCTTTTGTTCAGCCAGCAAAACACTCACGTTCCTGCTCACTTCAGAGGCCACAATGGAGCTGGGAGAGCTGGCAGAGCTGGCATCTGTCAGCAGGTTTAATACTCCAGCTGAAAGATGGAGCCAAGGCTTTGTGAGCTGTAATGCGCGCTGACAACTTTGGGATCAAGGACACTGCCCACGTGGCCATGATTACCATCAGGGCTTTGTTGGCAGGGAAAGCCAGCCCGTGGCTCACACAGCCATTTAAGACCTTCTCTGAGGCAGAGAAGGGAAGAAAATCCCATCTGGTAGGTGCTCTGATGCAGGCAAACACAGATGAAGAGGCTTCCTCTGGTGAGCAACTACTTTCCAAACCATCAAATCCAAACAAAAAAACCCCACACCCTTATCAACACAAAGCCCACATTGGGAGAAGCTTCTGCCACTCTGAAGAGCATCTTCATTTGCCAAATGCTAGTGCCAGCTGCAGTGATGGGGGCACGAGGGTGGCATTTGGTCCAGGCTCTTCCATTTGAGCACATTTTTGCAGTGCCAAGCACACTTTGCAACAGGAAAGCTTAAAAGCTCACTGCACAATCTGCTGCATGCAGTGATAAGAAGTTAATTTGTTTTCTCTGCCTAATCTAATGCATGTAGCAAGGCTCCTGTCACCCCACTGGGTCCATTCTGGGTTAATCTGGAAGAGCTCTGCACAGTCTGCACAGGTCACTCTGCTTCTGCTTTCCCTAGAGGCACAAGAGCAGCTGCAATAGGAGCAACCTGTAGCACTCCAAAAGGACCTCCTCAAGACCCACATCTGAACCCCCACAGCCTTCATGGTTCTGACAGCCAGGCCTTAAATCAGTTTGGTCCTCAGAAAATGCCACAAGCCAAATCATTCTTACATTTTCCCAGCAAATGTAACGACAACAGAGAGAAAAAGAGCTTTGGAAACCACAAACCCCAAGAAGAGCTCAAGTGTCTATCAACCACATCCTCACAATCCTTTCAGCTCTCCATTGCTGATCAGAGCTCAATACATCTAAACCTTCCTGCAGTCCTCTTACAGCAAAGGCTCAGGCTCACTTCAGGACACCTGGTCCCTCCCATGACTTTCTTTTCCTTCCCCTGCTGTGAAGTTCTAGGGTTCTCAGCTCTCTCCAAGGCATCCCTGGCACACAGCCTGTGAAACCACACCTGCCTCTGCTCAGCCAGCCAGGAAGAAGTTGAAGTCAAAGAGGAAGAGAAGACACACTGTCAGGTTAAGGTGGAAGCAAAGAGGAATACCTCCTTCTGCCATGATTTTGCTGTGATTCAGGCTGATGGTGCACCTGCCAGCATCCCCAAGACTGAAGCCAAGAGGAATGCACTGGAGGCCTCCCACCTCTCTCCTGCACCATGATCATTTGCCAGCCCCCTGCTCTTTCCCGTCAGCACCCCAGCACAGGCAGCTCAGGCCAAGCCCTTGGCTGAGAGGGACACAGAGCAGCCTGGACCTCTTGCTGCAGCCATCCCTGGCCATGAGTCAGCAGCTGAGGAGGGGAGCAAGCAGCCTGAGGGCACCTGCTGCTATTTGCAGCGCTGCCATTGATTCAACAGGAGAGGTTAAAAAGCAAAGTGCCTTTAACACATCCTGGCAATATGGAGAGATAAAAAAAAAGCTATTAAAAAGCCACCAATTAAGGTTTCTTTAATCAGGATTTGCAAAGCACTGAGAGACACTCAGGCCTCACTAAGCACAGACTAACAGCATCCCACACCAATCACCAGGGGTCAAGAGGTACAGGGCTGTCTGTAGACAAAGAGGCATTTACACCTTCCTGAGCTCTTTCACTGCTCCTGGAGGTACCTCTGTGAGCAAAGGGTTGGGTTTACAAGGAGATGTGATGCCTGCAGGGGTTAGAATGCACCTGGGGTTGTGGCTTGGGCTGGGTGATGGCTAACAGAATCAGGGACTGTGGTGCAGGGACAGCTTTGGTTTCTCAGTTGCTCCAGCAGAGCTCCTTGCCTTTGAGGTGAAGCACCAGGGGAAGTGGAGTTTCTCCAGCTGTCTTACCTCAAGACTAAATTGTGTCTTCTCTTCCCTTTCCCTTCCAAGCAATAAATGCAGGAGAGGATTTATTGCTATTTAACAAGTGCCACAGAACATCCATTCCATTAATTTCCACAGGAGGTGGAAGGGGGGTTGGGGGGGAGGAGGAGATGCCAGTTCAATACATTCTCCCAGCCTATTGCTTTGAAACAAACAACTCTGCAGCTCCAGGCTGGGGATGGCACAGCAGAGGCTTTTATCCAAATGAGCTAGGACTAAAATGCTTCAAGAAAAAGGGGAGGGGGGGTGGGATAGAAAAAAATAAAGGGGTGGAGACAAAGAACCCACTCTCTACCAAAGGCAAGGTACCAGTGACAAGTTGTTTGAACTCCTAGTGGTGTATTTGAAAGAGATAAATAAACAGCCCCCTCTGAAGCCCAGCTGCATCCTCAGCTCTGTTATTTTAGCTCCAAGGGAAAAATGACATTTGCCAATGCCTTTTTTTCTTCTCTCTCTCTTCCCCCCAACCCTGAGAGGAGAAAAAGCATTTGTTTTTGTTAGACTGAGTGTTTACCCTGTGGCTGGTGTGACTCTGCTCCCTCGGGACTGGAGAGGGGAGAGTGTTTGGAGAGGGGTGGCTGCAGGGCAGGCTTCTTCCCCTCTGATTTACTGGTGAGGCTGGAGCAAATCAAAGGGAGAGTCTTTCCCCTTAGCCTGAGCACAGCAGGGCTGCAGATGTGAACAGTGAATACAAAACCCTGCCTGAGCCCACAGCATTTCTAGGACAATAGCAAAATAAAGTGCTCCATGTTTGTTTGTTTAGTTCCCTTCACTTCTGAGGGATTGGTGCTGTGCTACTGGAGGAGAGGAGAGGAGGATGACCTGAGGGTGCCCTGTCAACAGCCAGCCTCTGTCACCCCAGAGGCATGGTGCTGGCCATGCTCCAGATGATCCAGCACATCCCAGGAGTGGTGGCTCTGCCTCACAGGCTCAGGTGCCCCAAGCCCAGGGGCAGGCAGTGCTCTTTAGCACCCATGTGTTCCCAGGGGACCCAAGGTGCAGGGCTTGCTCCCTGCCCAAGGACCATCACAGCAGTTACCAGCCCTGCACAGCTAGGCAAGGTTCATTCCTCAACCTGTCAGTGCACAGAGTGGTTTGATTGCTTTTGCTGCCAGGTAAGAGTAGGAGCAGAGGGGCTTCCTAAAAAGTATGCACAAAATCCTTATCTGGTTATAAAAAGAGATAGGGATGATTCTTTTTATTGTCAAGAGATTTTTCTGATGCTTTCCAGACTTGTCTTTAAAAACAAAGTATCTTCCCACCCATACCAACATTTCTCCTGCCTCCACTTTCTGCCATGCTCATCACTGCAGTATCCAAGCACCTCACAAATCTCAATTAACCTCACTCATCCTGGGAGATAAAAACACATTCATAACCCTGTTGCAGATATGGATAGACTGAAGCAGTGAGCAAACAGTGCCAGCAGTTCACTCTGAGTGCTGAGGCATAGTCCCTGGCTGCCACAGCCTGATTGTGGGAGCAAGGGGGTGAGCAGAACCTTCCCAGCAGTGTGGCAGGAGGATACAACATAGCAAAGCAGCTCCTGGAGCTGGTAGCAGAGCTAATTACAGAATCACAGAGTTGTCAGGGGTGGAAGGGATCTTAAAGCTCCTCTAGTGCCACCCCCGTGCCATGGGCAGGGACACCTGGCACTAGAGCAGCTTGCTCCCAGCCCCAGCCAGCCTGGCCTGCAACACTGCCAGGGCTGGGGCTGCCACCACCTCTCTGGCCAACCTGGCACAGTGGCTCAGCACCCTCCTGGGCAACAACTGCTGCCTAATGTCTAGTCTAAATCTCCCTTTCTGTAGCTTGGATCCATTCCTCCTAGTCCTAGCACTCCCTGACATCCTAACAAGTCCTTCCCCAGCCCTCTTGTAGCCCCTGCAGATCCTGGAAGGCCACAAGAAGGTCTCCTGGGAGCCTTCTCTTCTCCAGACTGAATAACCCCAACTCTCTCAGCCTGTCCTCAGAGGAGAGGTGCCCCAGCCTCTGAGCATCCTCATTACATTACATTAATTACACCTTAGTGTAATTCACCACACTGAAATATTTCTGCTCAACAAGATGCAACACCCAAAGCACCTCATCAGTTTGGCCAGAAGGATTAAAAGCCTTGATATCCAAATTTCATTTCAACCCTGAATTCAATCCTATTGATTTCTTTACCCCCATCACCACCACTCCTCCATAACTCTCACTGGGCTAACCTATCCAGGATCTGTAAGACAGCAAACTGCTGTCATTCTGATGTCCCAAGCAAGGACTGCAGCAGAGGCAGATGAATGTGCTTAGCTGCTCTCATGCACACCCAGGGCACAGCAAGGAGAAGGACACCTCAAGTCAGAGAGGCTCAATTCAACATCCACTCAGCAGTTCTCCAACTCCTCTGAGATATCAGCTGGGATTTGATCACTTGAGCAAAGATAGGGAGCTCTAATACAACCTTCAAAGAGACAGCATTATGTGGCTGCTTCCTAGAGCATGCAAAGATAATGCTAACATGTTTTTAAATGATACATCATAAAAGAAGGCAATGCAAGATTAAGGCTACTCATAACTCCCTGGCAGCAATTCTCACTCTTTTCACAGCAGTTTAAGGCTTACAGAATTACAGCTCCTCTGTTTTATTCCCCCTCTGACCCTCTCAAAAGGCAATTTCCCAGGTTATAAAGCCACCTAAAATGGAACATGTTACCTTACTCTCATCTTCCTAGGAGCATGAGCCCATGAAACACAGCAGCAGGTGAGCTCCAGAGTCTTGTCCACGAGCAAGAGAGCCTGACCTGTGACAGCTTTACAGGCATTATCCTCCACTTCTGGGGGTCAGATGCCTAGATAAAACATCACAGAAAGTCCACCCATTTACCTCCTCCAGACCAGGCTGACAACTTCTTCCTCCACCTTAAATAGGAGATTACCACAGCTTCCCATCCTTCCTCTCCTCCTTTGTTACAAATGAGAGACATCCCAGCCAATTAGCTAATAATTAAACCTAACTTCCAGGGCTCAGAAGCTTTTAGGGCACTGATTCCCAAGCTAAGACTAAATTTCCTTCTAGCCAGTTTCCCATATGCTTCAGCACAGATGTATTTTGGTCTCTTGAGTGGTACTTCTGCCAGCTCTGGGGCAATGTGTGACACAGGGGCTGTGATTTCCCCAGCCCTCTGCCTGCCTGCCTCAGTTGCTGCTCTCCTTTTCTCTCCTTGCTGTAACAGCTAAAGCCCAGCACAAGGCAGCAGAGATCTTGGTGCCCTGCCAAGGTCCCTTCCTCTCTGCTAATGTCCCGGAAGAGGATTTGTGATACCAGCCTTGCACTGCCTTTCTCTTTTTATTCCTCCAGTCCTGCCTTCCTGCCCTGACTCCTGGAGTCCTTCCCCAGATCCATCCTCCATCACACTTGCTCCCTTTGCAGGAGCTCCCCTTTCTCACAGGCTCTGCTGTTTCCCTCACCTGCTCACTTGACACTCTATAAACCTTCTGTTTGCTAAGCTTAGAGATTATTCTGCCAGCCAGGAAACCATGTGAGAACGGTGGTGAGCCCCAAACTGAAAACAAAACTCGAGACAAAAGCATTCAAAGAGGCTGCAAAACCACTCAGCTTAGCAGCAGGCAACAAAGAGCCTTTTACAGGCAGGTCAGTAGCACACGCTCTGCCTTCCCTGAGCTGTCACTGCAAAATGAATTTGCTGATCTCAGGTGCCAAGGGGAAAAAAAAAAGCTTGATCCAAAGAGAAAATCCTACCCAAAGGAGCCTTCACCTACAGCAGGATGGGGTAGGCTGGCAAAGCCAGAGCTGAGCCCCTGCTCCTCATCCTCCCCCTGCCCCAGGGATGCTCATTGTCATTTCTCCCTCTGGAGCAACACATGGAGCCATCAGAGAACCACATAGAATCATTAAGGTTGGAAGAGACCTTCTGCCACTTTACTCTGCTCTGGTGAGACCTCCTCTGGAATACTGGGTCCNTCTCTAAGACCATCCTGCTTGATGATCATGACATATTCATTTGCTATGGCAGAAAAACAAAGTCTTTCTCTTCTCTTTTTCCTCCAGTGCTTGGGTAAGACAGCAGCAAAGGCCATGGGGCTGATGTCCCTTTGGCAGCAGCAGGAGCCCAGGGAGGCAGTGGGAGCTCAGCCCAGCACATGCTGTGTGGGGTGGGACAAGTAATTCCCTGAGGATGTTGGTCAGCAAGCTGTGAGTGCCTCGAGTTAAAAGCAGAAACATTTGAATCAGAAATGTGCCTCTGAGTCACGATGCTCCAGGGAGCTGTGGTGGACTTGCCTTATCCACCAGCCTTGCTCAGGGACTTTCTTAAGGTCAGGAGCTGGGCTTCAAATTACCCAGCTGTGAGCAGAATAAACACTTGGTCATGTTTGCTTGCTGGAGCTGAAGGTGAGTCACTTGTAATAACTTTCAGAGGGAAAATTATGTGAGTAATGCTGTGAGGGAAAAAAGGTATGAAAAACCCAGAGAGGGAGATTTGTGATGGATTTGATAATGCTGAGCCTGTCAGGGAGCCATTGCTAATGCTCACCATCACTCCCCTGGGCTGCTCTGGAGCGTGCTAACCCTAAAATGCTCTGCAAATACATTTGTGTCACTCAGCCCTATATCTGTGTTTGGAGAGCATCTTGGAGAACACATTAAACACTTGAGCTGCTCAAGTGAGTGTCAGCACCATCCCCAGAGCCTCTGAAGGAAAATGACCTTGTTACCCATACCATGGGAATACTCATCTTAATCTCCTGGCGCTCTGCAAACCTGCTTTGCTCCACCAGAGCCACAGGTGTCAAAGTTGGTATGTTGGCACATTTTCAGTGGCTCACAGCAGCTGGCACTGGGGAGAGCTGCAAGGCTGGACACTGCTTGCTGAGCTGCAAATGGAAGAGCAGGCAGAGCTCCCCACAGGCAGCATGTGCCTCTCTGCCTGCCAGCAGCTCCCTGGCCCTGCTGGGCTCCTGTGGCCACTGTGTTTGCAGCCTGGAAGAGCAAAGCCCATCCAGCACATCAGCCCTACCCTGTGTGAGAACCTCAGACCAGGCAGCTGGAGCTGGGTTATTCCTGCTGCTGGGTTATTCCCCTGAGGCTTCATAGAGGTGGAATGCATGGAAAACCTGGGCCTTTTCTAAGGAAAGACCCCCAAAAGCTCTTTTTGTGTGGAGAAAGCAGGAAAGGTGCTGCAAATAGAAAACAGGCTACAGATAACCTCGAGAGGGAGAGGAGATCTGCAGCAATTCCAAGTGCAAAACTGGGACTTGGAGCTGTAAGAAGACTGAGAGCAAGTGGAGGTGTTTGTGTTGGTGAGCAGTGAAGCCTGGCCACTGAGGCTGGGAGCCATGCTTGCTCCTCTCTGCTCTTGAAGGTTGGCTAAATCCCTGGAAAAGCTCAGGCCTTGAGCTTGCTGGCATGTCTGAAGTGTGGATACAGATTAAAGCATCAGGGGGGGCTGAGAGAAAGCTGAGCTGGGAACACACGCATAGCAGAGCATCTCTCCAGCCCACAGGCAGAGCTGCCAGTGCCCCAGATGAAGTGTGGGCAGATGCTAAGGGCACAGCCCTGCCCTGGCACCATGGGCCTGGGCTGTACAGGATAGAGCAAGGTGCTCCACCCCAAGCTCTCAGCTTTTCCTTGCTGCCCTTGTTAGTCTGCACCGGGAAGCCTTGCTAAGGCTGCTGGGCAGCAGGACTCCTGACAGGGCTCTAATGTAATTTTGCATGTGTTAATTTCATTTCTGGGCTTTGCTTAATATCAGTTATTATTCTGCTGAGATGGTAACCAGGAAGGGGTGAAGCTGGTTCAGAGAAAAGAGCCAAGCCCATGCCTTTCATTTCCCCTCTCCTCCCAGCTGCTGTGACCTTTGCCCATTATGAGAACCAAAATTGAAATGAGCCTTTTCTTTCTGAGGCTCTGAAATACTCAGCTCTGAGTCAAATTCAAGGAACAAGGGAACTGATTCAGACAGCCACAAGCTATTGTTTCAGTTCCACCTTAAAGCAGTTCCAGCTCCATCAGCTCTTTTCTTTCCTCCTTTCAACATGCAGCTGGGAGCAGCCCAGCAGAGGCCAGTTGACACTAGGTATGGAGGCACTGGGCTGCCCTCAGCTCCTTCCAAAGCCCCTAAGAGCACTGGGGCAAGCAGCAGCACACATCTCCCACCCTGTCCTGCCCAGGCACCCAGGGGATGGATCCTGTCCATTGCCACCATGGTATAGCAAACACTGGGAGGGCATCATGAGCTGGTCCTTTGGGAGCAGGAGAAAATCACTCCATGGTTTTCCTAGCTCCCTAAAGAGCCAGCAGCTGGTACTTTATCCCTTGGAGAAGAGAAGAAACCCCACTTGGAGGAATTCTCTGTACAGTCTCACTCCACTGTAGCACAACTACCATGACAAACTCTGCTTGGACAACAGTGCAACCTGCACAGCTCCTGGGTGGGAGCTAAAGGCATTGGTAGAGGCATTTTTTTCCAGTCTCACCCTGTTTCTGAAGCACAGGTTTGTGCTGGTGCAGAGAGCTCAGGGTAGCTACACCCATGCTCAAGTCTCTGGAGTAGGTAAGCCAAGCCCTTAGGAAAAAGGCTATTATGGGCTCTCTGAGTCACCATGGGCCTTCTCCAGCAGTACTTAAAGCTGATACTGATCCATACTTCTGTGGAAAGCAGCAATTAAGCAGATGAAGAGGCTGGGAAGGCACTGCAAAGGCTTTTTCACCAAAGGTGATTGCAGAATGCTTTCCAGCTCAGCATTCTTTACCCTAAACACAGCACCAAGGTTTCCAGGGGCCTTTGGGGTAAGGAGATCAGTGTTGTAAAGAAGCATCTCCTCTGCCAAAGCCTGATATCTGAGGAGCTCCTACTTGCAGAATAACACAGGCACCTGTTGTTTGTTTTGGCAATTGTGAAATCACAGTGTTCCCATAGGCTCCAAACACACACACCACAGCTCTGGGAGAGCCCTTGCTCTTGGGACTGGAAGAGATAGTGTAATTCCAATTAAAAAACCCTCAAGGTTTCTGAAGGGTTTAGCAAGGATTGCATAGAAAAACTACTGTGCTGTTGTCAAATAGCTGAGATTCAGGCCCAAAGGCCAAGCAAATTGTCTGTTCCTGTCTTCATTTGAAGGACAAGGTGCTCTCCCTGACCATAGCTGAGCACAACTGCTGCTAACAGAAGCACTTCTTGGCAAGGAAAAGGGAGGTTTGGTTTTGGAGCATCTTTTTCTACCCAGCCCCATGGATGTCTTCAAAGTAACTTGGGACCTACTGATCCCATAACTGTTTTATAGCCATCTATGCACTGGACACAACTCATCTCCTGGCCCCAGTGGGCTCAAGTCAGAATGACAACCCAGATTTGGACATCCAAGGGTGAATTCAGCAAGCTGAGTGGTCCTGGCCAGCTCTGGTGAGGCTGTCAGAGTGCCACCAGGCACAAGGGCTCAGGGAGGCTGAGCAGAAAGCTCTCATGCAGACAAGGCTTGGGATCACTCTAGAGCACAGGTGTAAGATTTCTCCTCCTCTCAGCATCTGCCGTGGGTCATAGTCCAAAGCCACTAGGAGATGCATCCACACAACCTGCTGCCAAAGCAGATCAAATCCAGAAGCAAACCCAGCTTTAAAATCACTAAGAGCTAGTGCTGGTGCACATGCAGGCAAGCTGGAAGATGCATTGGTGCAGCAGCCTGGATTAGAAGGAGGCATGAGGACTCTCAGCACCACACTAGGCAGGATAGGATAGTGTTTGCAGTGAGGCTTTTTGTCCTCTTCCAGACCAGAAGCAACCCCAATGGATGTTAACTGCAGAAATAACAACCTGTTCCCTTAACCCCCAGCTTCTTACTGGGGTTGGGCAGTGCTTGTGCAGAAAGTGTTATCAGAACCCAAGACAGTTGTGATTACTGCCTGTAATGCTCAGCATTTATCCCTCTCTCTCCCCCAGTAGTTAACACAAGCAAGTCAGCCAGGCTTAGCAAATCTTTGCCCTTCTCTCCATTATTGATCTGACATTTCCTCTGGAGTATTTCTGCTGAGAATTAAATTAAGGCCCTTATCTCTGGCCATTCCCTAGTTAAAGCAGCCCAGCTGCCTGGACTGGCACACCCTTTTGTTTAGTCAATCACCATCTTCCTCTTATTAATTCATGCAACCTTGCTGTTATTTCTTGAAAGGGGAAGATGCCATTAGCAATGCTAATGAAAACTCCCAGACTCATTAGGCCCAGTGCTCTCCAGACAACCCCCAAAGAGCTCTCTCTCCATCCCAGGGAGGCCTGGGCTCTGCAGTTCCCAGGCAATAATGGGTTGTTTGCTTTTTGCCAGGCATTTTCTGGGAAGAAGACATGCCTGGCCATTAACTCTGTCCTGACCAGATGTACTGCTCAATCTGGAGCATCTCCAGAGGTCCCCCTGAAATGGCTTTGTGTTAGCTCCTGGCACCAAGAAGACAGCATCATCCCAGCTCTTTCCCTCCCTTCCCATATTCTCTTCAAACAAACTATCCCATTATTTCCACAGTTAAATATTCCATTCCCCTCCTGCTTTTATGGCATGGAAATGCCATGGAAGGATCAGCAGGGAAACCAACTGATTTAGAGAAGCCTGTTTGGCCTGAGGAAGAGGTATCCTCAGCATAGACTCAGCAGCCTGCCTGGATTTACAGGGCTTCCTTTGGTATTTAATAAAGATTGCTGTTCTGACAATAAAGAGAAACATCTGCTGCCTTCCAAGTGTCTGGCCTGCTTGAGCAGCCTTTATTATTCCTTCTTTAAGAGAACAGTTTGGATTGATTAAGACTCAAGCAAGTGTTTTAGACTTTAATGGATCCCCAGCATGTTGAAATCTTACCTGAAACCATACAAAACCCTCCCAAAACAAAATACTACCCTAAATGAAAGTCTGGAGGACACCTGATGGTCCAGAGACTTCAAAGCAGCAATTTCAAGGCTGAAGAATGGATCTAAAGACCTTTCTATTGTTCCAAGCCCCAAAGGAGGCCTTCAGCTGGGGTCTGCACAACATGCTGCACTCAGCCTGGGGCTTGACTTGCTCAAAGCTCTGCTGCAGCCATGGGGAGTCCCAGTCTGTACACACACACACACACACACCAGGCTCATGCCAACTCAACTGGGCTAGGATCTGCAGGCTTTGACTCCAGCTGAAGAGCAAAGCATCCTAGAGTTACCTGTTGCTAAATGACTTGCCTCTCCCAACACTTAACAACTCTTGCAGGAAAGAAATTCCTCCTTGTATCTAATCTAAACCTCCCCTGCTGCAACTTGAGGCCATTTCCTCTCATCTTCTCCCTGTTAACCGTGGAGAAGAGACCTACCCCCAGCTCACTGCAATCTCCTGTCAGTGCAGACTTGTTGGCTCCAAGCATGAATACCTGTAGGTAAATAAATCTCCTTGTGCCCCGTGCACTGCCCTGGGTAAGAGCTAAAAAGAGGGTTTTGCTCTAAGACTTCACTTGCTTCTTTTAAGCTCTTGCTTTTCATTTACCAAAATGAAAGCTGCTGCCATGGAAGATGAGAAATGTTAATGTTGGTAAATGCACTGTGCTGCAAAGGTGATGTGGGATTCAGGCAGATGATTGCTCTCTGTAAAAGTGTTTCTAAGGCTAGGAGATGAGGCTTAGGGCTGGTTTGATGCTGGTACATGCTCCAGGTTACTGCTCTGCACCCCATTGGGACTAGTCATGAGGCAAGGGATTAAGCACACACAGCAAATATGTGCAGCCTCTGAGCTGCAGTGAGAGAGAGAGTCTTCATGCTAAAAACTCACTCCCTGAATAGCCAGGAAAAAAGAAATCTTCTCTATTTCAGATAGAGAAATGGTGTGCTACACTTCCTCACACAGCTTAGCTGATGCACTTTAGGAATAATCCTCCTTGCTTCTGCTATCACATATAAAAAACCCTTTGCCTCCATGCACCCACAGCTTCCAGTTGTGCCAAAGCATGGAACACAGGCAAAACACTCACTGGGGATTAGGCTGACATCACTGAACTCCTTTCACTTGTAGGGTAAGAGACAGGCAAAAGCTCAGGTGTCCAAAGGAGGAGGTAGGTGCATTTCTGTCCCTATGCTGCCCAGCTTACAGCCACCTCCAGCCTGGCACATCAGCTCCCACCCAGCACAGGCACTAGCCAGGCACCACCCTCACTCAGGTCCCTTCCCCTCATCACTGTCCCTGTGCCAGCAGGGACATTTAATTTACTCCCCCTCATCCTCTAGTTTAATTGCTGAAATTATGTTATAGGACTGGGGAAGGACACAAACCAAAGCCCTGGAAACAGCACAATACCCAACCACAACCCCCTTCTCTTTGCAAAGAAATCCTTCCAGGTCAGCTTCAGCACAGCCAGTTTATTCAGCCAAGAGAAGAGAGCTGTTGGAGCAAATAATTGAGGAATAATATGCTAAAACACAACCTTAGCAATCACTGCTGTTACTGATGGGCCTTTGAATGAGATGTGCTCAGTGTGCTGCACGTGCCCCACTGGCTGGCATTTTCTTGCTCTAAACAGATTTGCTGAAGGGTTGAGCTCTAATCTGTGCAATGTAACATTAGCTACAGCATTTGTGTCTGTGTGCTGATCTGCTGGGGTTAGACACAGGCTTTGGCTCCCAGGGGGACTCCCTAACATGATTTGGTCATGTCTCTTCCAAATAGCTGCATGCTAGCTTTGACAGAGAGAAGAGAGGTTGCATTTCTTTTTATTTTTAAAAAGACAACTGATTTTTTTGGTGCTTGCCCTAGGTTTCAGAACTCAAAAGCAGTAAAAGCATCCATTCACTTGGCAAAGAGCCTCATCCAGGTGCCCAGAACAAAGGGCACAAAGTGTCTGGTGTAGCAGCTACTTGAGGATGTCCATCCCAGAGTCCCCTTCTCCAGCACAGGCAGGCTCCAAGAGGAGATGTCTCTGATTGACTTTGCACTGAAAAATGCAAGAAGCTAAGTGCAACTCCTGCACTGTTAGCACATCATGCTAGGGCTTTGAACATGCCCAAAATGAAACAGTTATCCTGAAAAAGAAGAGCACCTGCCACTCCTATGGCCACAGTCTCCCTTTTCTCTTTATCTTGGGCTTCTGACTCCTTAATCTGTTGTGGAATGTCATTTAATTAAGCATGTTCAGGGTTCACTCTGGGCCGTGGGATTATGCTGGAAGCAGGCAATGTTGGCCTGAAGCTGTGATAATTAAGGCCACGAAGGACAGCTTGGCACATTGTCTAATCAGGGAGCCAACATCAATATGCCAGAGCTTGGGACTAAATAATTCCATGGTAGAAGCATTCAGACTTACTAGGTGGAGTGTCCCCTAAGCATACAAGAAACAGAGAAATCTTCCAAAAGTGCCTTTTTCTGTTAAAATAGATTTAAAAGGAAATAAAAGAAAGACCCCAGAAAAATTCTTCACACTACAGAACCTACCCAGGACTTTAGCCTTTCAACAAGGGCTAACAGAACACTAGAAATAAGAAGTGCCCAGCATGCAGCACCATTGCCTTC
Source organism: Bucco capensis (assembly GCA_013396975.1). Lineage (NCBI taxonomy): Eukaryota > Metazoa > Chordata > Aves > Piciformes > Bucconidae > Bucco > Bucco capensis. The sequence goes on from VWZO01005051.1 coordinate 99,063, forward strand.
TGCACCCCAGCTCCAAAGTAGACCTCAACTCTTGGACTTGTGAGCAGCTCTGCAAGGTCAAACAGGATCACAAAGGTTGGAAGAGACCTCTAAGATCATCAAGTCCAAGCATATCTAGCACTACCATACCAAACCCCCACCCCGCCAAGGCTTTGGGCAGTTATGCTGACCCCAGGGAGCTGCTGTAGTTCTCCTATCATGTTGCTGCTGGAGTGCCACCGGGGCTGCCTGTGCCTATCCCCACGTGCTCCATGGCAGCTCACTGAGATGGAGAGCATGGGCCAGGGCTGCACCATGCAGCTGGGGAGCACTGGCACCTCTCCACCAGCTCCACAAAGCAGCTGCTTCCTTCCAGCACAGGGGGCATGGTGAGCAGGGCAGCCAGGTCCTGAGAGCACACCTTGGGCAAGGAGAAGAAACAACAACCTCCCAGGACTTGACATGCATCTCTGTGCAATTATCTGCTGCTCATCAATGACTCAAGGAGGACCAAAAGCACACTGGTGGTTCATATGAAGAAAAGCAATCTCCTCTTACTGCACTGCAGATGCATTTTGTGTAGTCCTGCCTTCATTTCTTACCTTCAGCTCCAGATGACTTGCCCAAACTGCTCCCTGGGCATCACTTCTAATTGTTCTCCATTCTCTCTTTCCTACTCCAGTCCTGCATCCCACACCACTAGACTCTGCAGATTCAGACAAGTATCTGTGGAAAAAGACAGCAAACCTCAGCACACGAGGCCAGTGCCCACCTGGCAGGTGGTGGTGACACCCATCCCCTCCCAGCCTGGAGTTCATGCATGGGCACTAACTTCAGGCATTTTCCCTTGCTTCCTACTCCTCCCATGGGAGGGAAGTTCACACAGTGTAGTGTTTCTCTTACTGCTAGCCCTGCCTGCTTTCCTCATTTGCTTGGGCTGCTTTTGTGCTGAGGGAGGTTTGTTTTATCCTCCAACATTCTTAAACAGGGCAGATAGGTACAACCAGCTCAGCTATCTTCTTGAAAGCCTGTATTATGTTTATACTATGAACCCTTAGAGAAATTCCTTTGAAAATTAACAAGTGTGACAGTGCAGTTTTGGTTTTAAGGGCTTCTATTGTTTCCAGTATTGTCAGACATGAAAAGTTCATTTAACACAAACAGAGTTCAGGGCATTACAAAAGAAAAGGAGGAATGATGCATTGCACTGAACTGATGTCAGAATGAAAGGGACAAGAAAAAAAGATAAGTGAGAGAAATAGGAAAGAGCTGTATAATCTAAGCACAATTTCAGTTCATAGTCTCCCCTGGTTGCTAGTTTCCCAGGACAAGGAGAACCCTGTGTGTCCCCTGATGGTACAGCACCCAGCACAAGCAGGGCTCTCCCATCAGACCGTAGATCACACAGCTGCAGTTCCAATGAAGACTAGCAGAAGCCAGGTCATTTCTCTTCCTTTTCTGTGCACCTTAGCAAAACACAAACCAGCCTTGAAAATAAGCCACATTCTGCCTTTTTTGTTTTGTGCTGAGCAGGCCACAGAGCAGTGTTAGCTTCAGGGCTGCCAGAGCAGTGTTAACTTTCCCCAGTGCCTCCTCATTAGACACATCTCCCGAACCACGCTGGGTGTCATATCCATTTAGTGTCAGGTGACAGGCAGTTTCTTCTGTAACATTCACTTGAACAGTGGTATTATTACTTTTACTTGAGTGCTTTGATTTTAAGCCACAGGAGATGTCACAAATTAGTGTTTACAAAACTTAACACGAGGGGGCTGTCAGGACTTGCTTGAAGCCAAGGATTGCGACGGCTGAGACCCCAGCGCAGAGGTACCAGCCTAATTACAGCAGCCAGGGTACACAAAGATTCCAGACCTGACTGGCACCTCAGGCACAAGTGGAATTAATGATGCTCAGAGCACAGCTCAGAAGCTCACTGGACTGACCCCCCTCCCATTTTGGGTTCTTTTTCAGTCTTTTAAACACCTAGTGCCAAAACGGAATGAAAAGAGGACAGAGCGAGTGCAGCTCAGCTTGGTAACTGCTCCAGCTCCTCACAGCTACACACACCACGACTCTGCCTGCTGGATACAAGAACACACTTAAACCATGCACAGATATCTCTCAGCTAGCCTTACTCCTAACACAACACTAGAGTTACACATGGCAAAGGAAACAACCCCAAGAGGCCTTGAATAAAACCATAGAGCCCAGTGATTCAAGGAGAAGATACAAATCCTTCTGTGGTCCAGGAATTCACTGATATTTCCCTGTTGGTTGGGAGATTTGGGGTTCGCAGCTATCCAAGTGGGAGAATCACAGAATCATGAAGGTTGGAAGAGAACTCTAAGCTCAACAAGTCCAACCATACCTACCAGTCCCATGTCACTAACCAATGGCCCTAAGGATAGCAGCTCAATGTTTCCTCAACCCCTGCAGGGATGGTGACTCCAGCACCTCCCTGGGCAGCCTGGGCCAAGACTGAACAACCCATTCAGGAAATAAATCCTTCCTTATATCTAAGAAATCTATTTCACATTTGGAAAACGCTGAAAAATACAGATAATTGCTACAACTAAGAAACAGTCAGGAGAAATGGTAATTTTATAGAGGTATGATAGTCAAAATCCTTCAAAGCAGACGTAACGAAGACATCAGTGTGCAGAAGAATGCAGAGCATCCTTAAAAACCTGGCTTTCCTAAGAGGCCCTGCAGCAAAGCAAGGTATTCCCACGTTCACCATTAATGAACAAGATCATGCCAGTAAAACCATCCTAGCATTCATTCCCCAGCAATGAGAAGTTTTAAGCACGTGCAGACTTCTCTGTGCACTACACACAGCATCTCAGAGCTACTGGTGCAGGGGAAGGTCCCATCACACATCTCCTCTCCAGCCTTTCATCACCATTTACTGCACCCTTCCGTGCACATCACAAGCTACAAAACTGCATTAGCAGGACAGCTCTTTTGAATCAATTCAAGGTCCTGGTGTTTAAATATCTCCTGCACTAAAAGGCAATTGCTGTTTAGACCCCATTTTTTCTTTTTTTAAAGAAATCATTATAACATTGTCATGATTGCTTATCTCAGAGGAAGATAAGGCAGAGGCAGCTGCTGTTTCAAAGGACATTTTGTACATGTAGCTTAGATTCTCTCTAATTCAGGAGCCTATTTATTGCTGACTGTGTTGTCTGACAGCACCATGGCCTTACTTACACTCCCAGCAGAGGTATTTATACACTGTGCTTTGCCTAAGGACTTCCTCCTCTGCTGGGTCCCTTGCTCAGCAGAACAGGGCAAGAGATGCTCAAGATCACGCTCAAGTGATTTTCTGAGGAGGGCTGAGCATCCCCATGCTGGCTTTGGGGAGCTCTTATGTTCCTCTTCTTATTTCTCCCAGCCAGCCACACAGAGCACCCTGTCCCTGCCCCAGCAGCCACCTCTGCTCAGCATGGGTGGCTTCAAACCTCAGCATCACCCTTTGAGCCACAGGCCTGCCTCTCTAATGGAAAACCTCAGGAAAAGAGCTGAGTGGTGGTGGGTAAGGTCACACGGTGCTGCTGGGGTCAACAGCAATCTCTAGCTGGATTTTAGAGAGGAAATATGGCCTTGCCTTGGAATTGAGTATCCCCTTTGTCCACAAGTCAGTCCGTCAGTCCTTCCTCCTGCCTATAAAAGGGGATGTTACCTCCCCACCACAGCAGCCAGGCTACTTCTCTAGGTGTGCTCAAGCACAAGTGGCCAGGACCAGACAGCACCCACAGATAAACACAGTAAGTCTTACTCTGCTCCCACAAGGTCAGCATCTCTCCCACATTTGCTTCCCCTGGTCCTGTCCTGTCTCTCAGCCCAGCAGGAAGGGGATGCTCTTCCCCTGCATGCAGCAGCATCTCCAGAGAGGGTCCCCAGAGCATCTTCCTTCTCTCACCTCCCCAGGGAGCGGCTAATTCCATCTCAGGGCCCTTTGATGCAACACCTACTGTAGCAAGTACATTCAGAAGCTCTGTAAGGTTGCAACTCACATTTTAATCAGTGGATTAGAGACCCCAGGAGCCTTCCAGAAGCCAAAATTATCCACCACAAGTTATTTCATTGTCCTTAGTTTGATAGGACACCAAAGGCAGATCTCCAGCTCTGCAGTACACACTCCTCAAGGCATGGACCTTGCCCACATGACCAAACTCTCCCTCCTATCCTTTCCAACAAGCAAGAATAGAGCTAAATACAGCACCAGGCTTGGGAATTCCCTATACATGATGGACCATCAAAGTCATCCATCCTCTGTGTAGTACAGGCTTCCAAAAGTGAGAGCTGGTGGAAAAACAGACATGTCTTAGGAAACCATACCTCCTGACATTGCTCTTGCTAGTACTGGAGAATCCACCAGGGCTTGTGCTGTTCCAGTGGTTAATTATCTTCACTTTTAAAACTGTGCACCCTTTTTCCCCTGACAGGAAGCTATGCCAACAAATAACCCAAGTTAATCAGTGCCCTGCCTCACTACCTAACACCTCAGAACAGGAGGAAGAGAGGAAATCAAATAGATGGCTAACACAGGTTCTCAAAACTACAGACAAAAAATACCCTGAAAAGTAGGTGAAATTACCAGGAAGATAAAGGCCATTAGCAAACAGGAGGGTATGAATCAATGATTTATATTTCAGAGCAGTTACTCAGCCATTTACAAGAGCTTTCAAAAGCCTGACTTCCCTCAACCCTCTCCAAAACTTGACCCTGACAATGAGCCCCAGCAATTTCCTCAGAACTGAAGTCATTCTTACAACCACTTGAAATTTGGTTATAGAGGAACATTGCAAGTGAATGGAAAGAGAGAAAACATTGGGGGGGGACATCCAAGATTTCACCTGACTCCAATTGCTGCCACCAACACAGCAGAGCAATTTCCCACCACTTGTGATGGAAATCAACTCCTAATGCAGTGCTACTGCTGAACAGTGTGGTTAATAAGAGCAAGGTTCCCTGATGCTGTGAACACAGCTGGACTGGCAGCTCAGAAATGTCAGCTTTGTCCCCTCCACTGCCAGAGCTCCACTGGTCAGTTGGGCATCTGCTTTTTAGTGAGCTGCACACTCCTTGCAGAGCAAATGCTCCCTGACAAACCTGGGACTCTGTGTAGCTTGGGAAATGGTAATCCATTATGAATAGATCTCTCTTCTGATCATGAAATGTTAGTATTGCATTTCAAATGCAATTTTTGTGGGGCAAGCTGGCCAAGGATCTGGTGGAAATGTTTAATAACAATAACACAGCTACCTCATTTAGGTGTTCCTAATACACCCTTCCTGGATGAGCTTTTTTCCCCAATACATTAAAATTTAATGGCCCACAGGTGAAAATAACTAGGAGATATTGAGAGAAAAACACTGCCCTGGCAGCTTAGAGCCTCTCTGTAGAGGGAGCAGAACATTGACATGTCTGCAGCAGTTCCCAGTGGGATCTTGCTGACAGCAAACATCATGGATCAAGACAATCCTAAGAGGCTGCACAGCTCAATTACTGCACACTGCTCACCCCTGAGTGTGGCTGGAGGGCCTGGCCACATGTCCTGAGGATGTGGAGGCTGTGATGGATGCATTGAGCATCTCCTTCCCACCAGAAAGCATTCCCTGCACCTACTTGCCAGCTCAGCAAATAAAAAGAGACCTTGCTCCTTTAGATGACAAACTATTATTTCCTCCCTCTATTTAGCTAATAAGATTCTGAACACAGAATTAGCAGATCCTACTGCAAAGGATCACCTCTCTCCCAGAGGGGAACTGACTGAGCATGTGTGGGATGCTTGAGCCAGGGCTGCCACAGAACCACTGAGTGCTCACTCTGTCTTGGGACTGTGCCTTCAAATGCTGCTTCTGAGTAACTGCACCAGCAGTGAAGCAGTGCTTGCAATCAAGGCAAGTAAAGTACTCTGGGCTGCAGTTAGGCCTGACCTAAACCAAGAACCCAGTAAATCTCCTCTTGTCTACAGGACAGTCTTCCAGAGGACATTGTGGCAGTCTGGTGGCACATTTACTCCCTCCCATTTCAGTAGGGCTGGCTGGGTCCTGCTAGTGACAGGAACAATCCCTCTGTATTAGCAGTAGGGCAAGAGGAGAAGGCCTCAAGTTGTGCCAGGGGACGATTAGGCTGGATATTAGGAAACATTCCTTCACAGAAAGGGTTGTCAAGCCCTGGTACAGGCTGCCCAGGGAAGTGGGAGATAGGATAGATGCAATGCTCACAGTGGGAAGACCTAACTGGTATTAAGGCTCTGAATCAGGGCCCTAGCAAGTCCAAGAGAATGAATAGGAATCCTTCCCTTTCCTCTTCGAGCCTCATGTGGCCCCAGGCTTGCTGCAGAATCACTATCTTCTCTTTAGGCATGACAATATTTGTCAAGTGCAATGCTCATTAGTCTGCTGTGTGGTCAGGCCAGCAGTGGATAAACACTCTGAAAGATCAGGGAGGGAACTAAAGGTCTGCTCTTTGTGGTCAATTATAGCCATCAACATTAATGATGCCACCATGGAGATCCATGCAGGGAGGAGAGAGACAGACAGAAGTGTTTTCCCAAGGTTAGTCTTGACAATGTACCTTGGCTACAAGGAGCTGGCAGTGAAAAATGGAGTGTGCACCTCCAGCCTCTGCCTAACCCTCTCAGGAACTGATTTCAACAAGAGTCTAGTGCTTCTTTTAATACCTGCATAAAAGACAAGCTTTCTAACCTGAAGTGCATTCTCTTGTATTCTTCAGGATTCACTCTGTTGATGATACTTAAACCTGATGTTTCATCAAAAAGAGAAGCAGCAGCACAGGGGCTGGTGAAAGTTTCCCATCTCTGCCTTCATTTTTGACTCTGTTTTCCCCAAACCCTAGGATTTTCCCAGCAAAGCTGAGATTTTTTTCCCCTCTATTTGCTTGGAGAGAGTTCTTGTCCCAGTTCCTATGGGAACTGTGAAAAGCAATAAGGTTTATTTTTCCCCTTGAAAAAAAATCACATTTTTTCATTATTAAAATTATTATAGGTTTGCAGAGCTCCTAAAAAGGACCAAAAAAATGCACTTCAATTCTTACAGGAGCAGAAAGACTTGATAACACTTAAAAATATTCACCAAAGGGAAAAAAATCATCACTATTGCAGAACTAGTGCTCTGGATAATCATCCTCAACTGGCAACATCCCACCCACCACCAAAGGAGAAAGACCACTCTGCTGCAGGGTAGAGGGTCAGTAAAAGCATCAGCAAGGAAAGCATCCTTCTGTAGTTCCCTAAGCCTTCTGGAGCACTATAAATACAAATGAGTGTGAGACAGGAAGAGCATGTTCTGAACCCTCAGTGCAATCTGACACGTGCACAACCTATAGCCATCAAGAACTAGGTAAGCATGGATATTCTCAAGGAAAAACAACCCCAACCTGAAAATGCATGGTGCAGCCCTCCCCTAAGCAGCAAATCACTTAAGCACATGCTCAATTTTAAGCAGGACTTAAAAAAAACAACAAACAACCATGTATTTAAGTTTAGGAGAGGTTTCACACTTTTCTGAAGGAGGAAAGCTTTGATCAGAGTCATCATTTGTTTAACCTATGACCAGTGATTTCCATTCAATTGGCATCCATCATCTCCAGCACTGCACTACCTCTGGGGTCCTGGCCAGCTTGCACTCATTTCATTGCATTTGGCAGCCTCAGCAGAGCCCTAACCTGTCAGGCTATTTGTGCCCTTGTGCAGGGAGCAGACTGCACAGCAAACAGCAGCATCCAAGAGTTGATGCCTTCTCTAGAAGAGAAACTCACTTTTTCCTGTGAGTGAGGTGTAACTCAAACTCTCAGCATCCCTGAAATCCTCCAATCCATTTATGACTTGGTGGTCTAAAGCCTTTTCAGTCTCTCTTTTCCTTTTCAGCATGTGCTCTTGTACTTAGCAGGGCACTTCCAGTATTATTTAGGTTGTTGCCTGCAATATTTTCCAGCTCCTAGAAGACAGTTTCTTAGACATTTTCATAATGTTTTGAAATGCTGATGAGGATTTAGCATTAAAATTAATGGCAGCCAGCCTTGGTCTTTCAGATGTGAAAGACTGAGCAGTATTTTCTGGGAGAGGAGAAAAAAAAAGGGGGGGGGCAAGGGGGGAGAAGAATGGAGATATAAATAGCCAGCCTTGCTTTTCTCCAGGCAGGATCCTTTTAATCATGCAAAATAGATTTTAAAGATTAAAGACTCTAGGCTCTGTTCTGCCTTTGCTCATGTCTCATATCACCCATTTTTTTTTGGTATGTAATTTGAATGAAAAAGGACACACATGGTGTTTGCATTTGCATCAGCCCAAACTGGAATTTCCCCTTGAAGAACATAGCCCCTTCCTCCTCTGCAGTGAGGAAAAAGTCACCACACAAGAGTGGAACACCACAAAACAGAAGGGAAAAAAACCAAACCACAATTCCAAATCATTCTTGGAGCTGGAACCTTGTTTTTCTGACATTCAATGTAGAGCTATGTCTCCTAAGCTGAAAAGGAGACAGAAGAATGAGTGGTCCAGCAGCTGTATCTGTCTGAGCTGCAGGCCCTGATTTCCTCCAGACATCACCATAGTGCACATGGAAATAGCTGCACTAACTGAAACAGGAGCAGCAGCTCTGGCAAACCTGCCTGTACTGGGGGGAAAAGACCTCACCAGCCTGGGCAGAAAGCTCACAGGGAGCAGGGATGTTCTGCAAGAGCTGCCAAAGGAGGAAGGCAGAGAGGAAAGGCCTAGCTCCACAGAGAAAAGGTGAATCAAAGTTCTGTAGCAAGAACAACGTGGCCTGAGGTTGCTTCATCTCCATGGGTTGAAGCAGTATAGTTCTATATCCCACACAGTTACTCTGCCATGGAAAGAGATCTCTAAGAGCAGAAAAGCAGCACTTGAATGTAAGAAGCTGTCACCACTCGTAAGCAGTGTCTTCTTGTTGGGACAGTATGGTTAGAGTAAAAGTAAATGTGTACAACTCACAATAAAACACATCTGCAATTGCAACAAGAGACTTTGTTGTGACAGCCTCGGAAAGGAAAGTTCCCAAAGCACACAGGGATTGGGAAGTGTCAGCAGAACCTTCCCCTTTTGCTTTCAAGGGATAAGGGCAGAGTGTTCCCAGTTGCTTGGCCTGCTTCTGCCTCTCTGCTGGGAAAGGCCAGCAGTGTTTGCAATCCATCCCAGGTGGGTTTGTAGCACAGGCACTGATCCACTTGGAACTGACCCAACACCACTGCCCTCCCTGCACAGATAACACATTCTGCTCCCTCCCAGCCTGCAGATCTGTTTCAAGGTCCTGACCCTACTTTTAAAGCCCTTAAGAGGTGAAGGCCTAATGAACCTTGGGGATTGCTTCTTACTCCACAACCTGAGAGCTCAGGGTGAAACCTTCTTTGCTCTCTCCATCCAAGCCTCCCACTACCAAAGCCTCAGCCCTGCAGTCCTGCCCCTGCCACCTTCCCCCGTGCTGCTGCAGCATTCAGGACAAATCAGTACAAGATGGAGAAAAGCTGCATTTTAGAAACAGACATTACTTCAGGTCTTGGGAGAAAATCATCACACTGAGGCCACGTTGCCAAGAGCAAAGGGAGAGGGACAATTTTCTTAAGCTATAGAGAAGTAGGGTTGGGAGAGAGCTTGAGAGGTCAATACCTGATCATTTTGGGCTATAGCAAGGGGAGCTCAGGTGGCAGAGCCCTGCCAGAGAAGCTCTGCAGTTAGTAGGACTGGTTCACTTCATGTCTGGAGCAGCACAGCCAGGCTCCTCACAACAGGGCTCATGCCAGCAATTTTGGGTAAGGTCATGGCAGATGAAAGCTAAGGCAGCCCCGTTTGTGGGAAATCCTTATGCTTGCTTAGCACCATCACAACATGCAGCTGGAAGAAGAAATCCCCCTTTACTGGTGTATTAATGCTCCCTGGTTTGCTTATCAGCCTCTTCTCAGTCTTCCACGTGCAGCTTGTGCTTTTTCTGCTCTATAGCTATGAATAAAAATGCAGAATTAGCCTGCACCTCAGTGCTGGTTTGAAAGCTTGTCTGTATCTCCAATCCTCCTTGCCACACACTATTGCATTCTTTAATATCTACTTTAAAACATATTAGAGGCTGATGAGCTGAAACAAATCCAACTCCTACAGCACTAGCTCTGCTCTCCCTGTAGCCTTCCCTCTCCTTCATATCCATTCTCTCTTTGCCTCTGTCTTCACCACCTGCACTGTGCCTTCAGCATCAGGGTCAAGCTCAGGGAGCTGAGCCTCAGCAGGCACCTCCACCTTGCAGTAAATCACTAGGCACAGCCTATGCCAAAGCCCTTCCCTTGCCAAGGAACTCATCCCAAACCTTTCAATTCCAGCTGGTCATACTGGGTCCTTGCAGACAGCACGTTCATCTGCTTTCATGTCCTGCTCTGTTTTGTAAGTGCAGCTTCCTTCAAAAGAATAAGCAATAATTACTGCAGCCACACCTATGCTGGAAATGCCTGTGCAATGATCTGGAGCTTGTGCTCACCAAGAAAACAAAAGCTGTAGAGAAATCAGCATCCTTTCCCTTTGAACTGTGCTGTCTGGTCCTTTTCTGCAGCAGGGACCTGATTCTTTGAAGCACTGAGCTACCCTAGCCCCTGAGGGAGTTGAGTTTCTCCTCACACATGCAAATATAAATCAGAAGTCTCTCTGTTGAAGTCAAGTGAATTATGCAGGTGTAACCTCAATGTGACAGAGAGGGCTCAGGGATGTCAGCAGAGGCTGGAACAGGTGCCCTTGCATTTTTCACATGGTGATTTTTCATTTTCAGCCCCTTGCTTTTCCACAGCCACAGTAGCACAGATAGAGCTTGGATGCCACAGGACAGGGTGGTTGATATTTAGGAGACATCACACCCTTAGATCACTGCACACTGCAGGTATTCAGCTGGAACCAAATGTGTTGGAAGCAATGTAAACCCCAGGGGGCTTGTTCACTAATCAATAAACACAAGGTATGTATGCCACTGAGTTATTGCTACTGTGTTAATTGTAGCTCTACTGGATGAGGTTTTTTGCATTGCTAAAGAAAGAGACAAATTCCAGATCTGTGGCTTTTACAAAACAGACACGATATGAAAAATGCATTTCCTATTCACTTCTCTGATGTTGTCAACTTTAGAGAAACACATAACCTCATTAGAAGCTCTCAGTGCTGCCTCATGAAGGAGAAAGGGAGAGTTCATAGTGCTTCCAGTCCCCTGCTTTACCACAAGTGACATTTACCTAGTCACCTGGGGGAAAAACCCAATGGGAGCACTGACAAAGCTTACCATTTGAAAAAGGTCAACCCTATTCTTGCCCTGAAGAGATGGTGCTGACCTTAAAACCCTCCCAGTCTCAGTCCCCCTCCTCCTAAGCAGAGGATGGAACAGCCAAGCCAGGGCAATTCTACCCAGGAGGAAGCACAGGCCAGAACTCTCCTATTCCAGAGAAATCAACTCATTTGCAAGCAGGTGCTCAGGAGCAGCAGCAGGGAAGAGTTGCCTCTTGCCAAGGTGACTGTCCTGAAAACAGGTGGCAAAAATGCAATAGCATCCAACAGCTCGAACCCCTGGTGGACAGGGCATTCTCCCTAGGTGTGAGAGAGAAGAAGAGATTGGCAAAGACTAACATAAGGCAATTCAGAGCAGGAATTGTCATTTAGCAGCTCTGTTGCAGCCTCAGGAAGAGCTTTACTAGCTACAGACAGTACAAAAACTAGTCTGAAGGTAGCTTTGAGACCCCTCCTCACTCATCATTTCTGTAGAGAAATAAAGGGCAGGCAGATGAAGAAATAGTATTTCCACTCTGCATATGGACACTAAACCTCCAGTATCACCCTGAGCACAAGGTCAGGCAAGAGTCATCATAGCAGAAGTCAAATCTTAAGTTTCTAGCTCAGGACATCAGCTGTGAGTTCATCCTTCCTGAGGTGATCCTCTTAACTCTAGACCTGTAAGCACTCAGTGCTCCACATGCTGCCTCCCGAGCTTTCCTGAGGGTTGTCATCCCAGCAGCACACCAGAGAGCTGGAGGTGCCTGGAGCTCCCTCCCCCTCAGCACCAGAACCATCCAAGGCAGCTCCTTCCCACAAGCTTCACAAGAGTCAACTTCCGACTGAGTCATCCCGTGGGATGGAGCAGGACAGCCCACAGTGGTAATCCCAAATGCTGCAGTATGCTAGAAAAAAATCACTCCCTCACTGCTGCAGTCAGGAAAATACAATAAAGATGCCCTGTGATTCCATTTTTAGTCACTTTTTCACTGCAGCACTGCAGTTTGTCACTCTTCCTTGTCCCAGCTGGAAGAGATGAATTGCTGATGCTTTTTAGGAGCATTGGCAGATGAGCACAATAGAAACATCTCTCAGATATTGATGACTAATGCACACAGAATGGTTCCAAAAGCTGTGTTGCCATCACAGCTAAACAAAATGTGCTAAATTAGCATTCCCATGGAAGGAGAGAGGAGCTCAGCTCACATTCAGCATTTCAATGAACCCATGGCACCACTGGCAAACCCAGCTGAAACCAAAACCTGGCCATGGGTCTCTTGAAAGTTTCATAGACACCCATAACCCTAACTCAGGTTTCAGGTTGGCAGCAAAGCCTGGAATATATCTCACAGGGTGTGTGATTTCATGAGAGAAATTTCTAGCAGCTACTAGGAGAGTTTTCTCTTGGCTCACGTACCTACAGACCTCTAGATAGCATCCTCACTTTGTTTTCTTGCTCTAGAAGTGACTTGTAAGGCACAGTCTAGCACATTTCAAAACTCATGGAAGTTTTTTTTACCAGCTCAGATGGATTAGATCAGCTTCTTCAGGGCAGACCTCCTGGGCAGTTTTCTCTTTAAGGCTGGAAGCAATCTGCTTGAGTAAGACAAGCCAGGGCTAACCTGCAGAGGTAGAAAACCCTTGGCAAGGTAGAAAACCTTTGCAATAAATGAAAACACCACCAGCACAAGGACTGAAAGCACAAACCCCCCTAATTTAGATCAAAACCAAAAAAACATCAAAACAAAACAACCAGCAAGCACCAGGACATTACACAGCAAGACAATAGAGCTCCCAGACTGACTAATAAAGCACAAGGAAGAGCCCTGTCTGGAGCAGAATTAAGTAGATGACTCATGAACAAGTTCTGTTGCTGTCATCTCTGACTAAAGCTTATTGCTGGAGTCCAGATATTAGATGGTCTGACTCAGTAGAGAGTTGGAGCAGCCAGAAGGAGCCAGCACATCCAAACTGCAGTTCCCAGCTCTCAGTCATTCAAGCACTCCTACACAGCCACTCCAAAAATTAGAGGCAAACAATGAAGGTTGGTTTTTTTCCCCTGCCCTGTGTGCTCCTCAAGTTCCTATTAAGACAACAACACAACTTCCAAATGCCAAAACAGGGCATAGAGCATTTCAAGTCCCTGAGATCCAGAGCTGCTTGTCTTGTGGCTGAATTAAGTGTCTAAACATCTGCTGTTCAGATACTTTGTGAGGATTGATGTTTTCATGCCCTTAGAAATGGTCTTGAATGCTACTTTTCTAACCCCTTTCTCAGGTCTATTTTGTTCTTCAGATACAAACAGACAAGCAGAGCAGCTCTCAGTCTTTCTGGCTGTGTATTTAATGGTATTAAATATCACCTGTAGAGAAGCTTTTTGTCAGGATTTTGATCATCTTCAGTCAGGTAAAGCTTTTATTGACTCCCAGCATGCTTTTTTTACAATGCCATCAAACAATTAAAGATACTGACTCATACTTTATGGATAAATATCTATCACTCTTCTTCAAACAGGATGTCACCTCTGTGCTCCTGGTTATCCCCAAAATCCAAACAGGGTGGATAGATGGAGGTATTTTAACAGCCTAGCCTGACACACACACACAGTTTGGAAGCTTCCTTCCAAGAGACTGAACTCATACTCCTGAAATGAGTGAGAGGGGTGAGAAGAGAACAGGAAATGTTCTTGGAAACAGGAGAAAAATAGACTGTTTTTCTCCATCTCATGGATGGCTGATTGATTAGATCAGGGAGCAGTGCCTTTCATGTAACTAACATGTGGCAACCACAGGCTAACCACAGTGAAGCAAATGTGTCCTGCAGGAGGAAGCAGAAATGCAACAGGGTTTGCTTCATCTGCTAGGAGAGAATCACAAAACCTCTTTAGTACTGCTTGCAGCTGAGGGTGGAGGGGAGGAGAACTGAGAAGACACTAATAGTGACAGCTGAGAACAGAAATATCTCAGCAGTTGTGGGTGGGGGAATCAAACAGGTCCCAGCATCCTGCCACTGCTCCTGCTCCACATTTCCTCTGGTTGGGAATAAAAAGCAAAGCAATAGATCTGGAAGGGAAAGGCTTGAGGTGGTCTTAAACAAGATAAATCTATTTAATAACAACAGTTAATCATAACTTGTTCAGAGATGCACCAAAAAAAAGAGGTAAGCCAGGGGAATTGCAGCCAGGCTGTGTGGCTTCAGACAAGTCTCTGGTTGGGAAAACACAGTTGGTTTCACTGCTCTCCTTCAATATTCCCATCAGGACTGCAGCTCCCTTGCTCTGTTCCCAGCATTTAACAGATGTCCAGAAGTAAATCATGATCATTTTGTAGGGTTTGGGAAGAGAAGCTAGATGGAAAAGTCACAGTCTAATAAAACAATCCAAAAAGTACCAACACATTCTGGGCCAGCTCAAAATAAATCAAAGTATGCTTTAAATCTCTATACAACTGTTTGGCTTTTAAATCAAAAGACCACATGTCAGTGGTTTTCCCCCTGAGAAATCTAAGTGCTGGAGCTCTCTGAGGTGCAGTAATAGGATCTCAGTGAAGAAGTGGGTATTATTTTAGCCATGCTGTGATAATCTGAATGCATCACTGCCCAGCATCATAAACAGTGAAGTGAGAAGGATGAACAGCACTTGCCAAACCTTTGTGCATTTGGGGATTGCAGGAGGAGGGGCAGGACACCAGGTCTGTAGTAAGAGGAAATATTAACATTTGAAACTAAAGCAGAAATATTGTGTAAAATCTGAAGAACAGGAAAAAATCTAAAAGCTTGCTTTTCACCTAAGAAGGAAAAAACCAAAGCATAAGTAATGTGAAGAAAGAACACTGAAAGCAGAGAGTGCAGTTCTTAATAATCAGCAGTGTGTTCAAGATCATCTTGAAGCTTTGCACTGAGACACTATAATTAAGGAGAAAAATCAAGGTTTACAAGTTACTGTCTGTCTGGAGCAGGGAGGGAACAGAAACTACAGGCTCTCTTCCATGGAGCAATGCACACTGCACAAGTAGCAGGAAGAGAAACATGCAAGGAGCCATTGCAGACACTAACAAACATCCCGGAGGTCACACACTGCTTTCCTTCTCTCTTCCAGCCAGCCAGCAGAGCTTCCTCCTGCTCCCCAGGAGCACAGTCTCCTTCCCACAGCTGGCTGTCTTGGAGAAGGAGCACCTCCAGCATCCCATCACCTGCCTGGTGCTGCTCACACCTCCATTTAAATCAGAGCAGGAAGGGAAACCAAGCCTTGCAACTGCTGCTCCCACTGCCTGGGCTGAACACCACAGCCAGCTGACAGCAGCATTCTTGGAAGGAAGACTCACTGAACTAATAGGAACAAATAAATTGGCTTTAAACCATGAAGACAGGCAAAAGGATCATTATAAGTAATTCTTTTCCAGAGCTGTTTAAGCATCCTTTTCAATGAGAACTCTTGCTACACAAACTGAGGACCCCACTGGAAAAGATTCCAGCAGAGAGCTTTTGTTTCCCAGGAGATAGCTATAACTGCTTACCTAGCAGCATCTTTCCCAGCCCACCTGGAGCTGTGCAGACACTGCCCAAAGGAGGCACACAGCTCCCTCCTCCTCCTCATGCTTTGTAAACACCTTCTGTGTGCAGGCCCACACACAGCTGGGCTCAAGGAACAGAAGATGTCACCCAACATGCCATAGATGGAAGAGAGCTCTGTTCTGCACCAGCTCTGCCAAACAAAGAGGTGCTGCCTGATCATCACATGCAGGAGAGCTTTCATTTTTAAGTAGCCTACTACGACCACTGGAAGTGCCTTCCCAAGACCTACACCAGCAGCATGCTGCCCGATGCACAATTCCTTTTATCCTCCCTTGGAGTCACAGGACAAGGATCCACTGTTGCACTCATTTGTAGGTCATTCCCATTTAATTCCTTTTGCCTGTCATTTTTCTCACACCTTCCACAGAGAAGGCAGATTACATTGAACAGAACTTGTATGCCAGTGCAACCCCCCAAAAAAATCCAGGTATGGCATCAGGAGGACATATACCTGCCCTGAAAAAACCACCCTTACAGACTACTCTGAGTTGCTCCCAAATTACCAAGGGTGAGTGGATCTGAAAGACTTAATAGCTTTGTACACCCAGCCAGTCCTCCTCTGACTCCAGATGCAGAATCACCATTTTTCTGCTGAAAGGATGATTTCATGCCATAACTTGCATGACTAAGGTTTTTTCAGAGGAGACTTTTGTTTAGATAAGAACAAGAGATGCCCTGAGGCTTGGATTGTAATGTTATATGGATATAGAGATAGAGAAAGAGATTTTCTGTTGAGCTAAGGGAGTGGTGTGATTTTTATCTGCATGATTACTTACTGACAGACACTGGGAACAGTGAGGTTCTTCTTGACCTTTTTTCACCCCTGTCTGGTTGGTAAGTGAAGAGCTAGCCTGCTGCTGCAGCACCTGGGTACCACATACAGCCTGAGCTGGAGCTGCTCCCTGTGTGCTCACCATCATTTGGCTGAGCTCTGGGTTGCCTTTAAAACAGAGCTGCTGCACACTTGAAATCCAATCTGCAGCTCTAGGAACAACAGAGAAATAATCTGGGGCTGACAATGATCCCAAAGGAAAAAGGTCAACAGAAAAGCTTTCTCTGTGCTAGTATTTTTAACAGCTCCTGGGATTTGCCCTCCACTTCCATTATTAAATAAGCTTGCACTTGCATTGCTTTGGATAGACTTTCAACCTCCAGCTAGAGCAATCTGCATTACAAAGCAAGCTGCACAGCTCTGGCTGGCTGAGCACTGTGCATGCTGACCCTCTCCCCTCTTTACCACTTGTAGGGTGGGTGCTATCCCTTCTTGAATGCATGGCAGACAGGGCTCTGACAGCAAGAGGTGCTCCAGGGATAGGAGTAACTCTCCCAAGCACCTCAGCAACCTTGTTGGCAACTTCACTGTGTCTTGTCTGAGGCTCTTCACTGCTCTTCTACTTGAGACAGTAGATAATCTTAGTTCAGATTACTAGATAACTGTAAAAATCTATCTCAGCCTAAACATTAAATGCTCAGCAATTACTGAACTCAAGAGCAAGCAGGAGATTGGATGGTTTTGATTCAGTACTGTCTAAACAATCACTAAAAGGATAGCTATTCACAATAAGTCTGAAGTCTTCCTATCCACAGATCTCAAACCAATCCAGAAAACTCAAAGTTGTTCCCAATTCACAGCCAAGAAAGGACAAGCAGTAACTGGCTTGCAAGGTATGACATATCACCTTCAACTTCTGGCTGAGGAGAGCTGCAAGCAGGCAGCAGAGAGACTGTTGCAGGAAGAGCCTGCTCTGGTTCTCCTCTTAGCCCCACTGCTGGAGCCAGGATGCTGAGCCAGGCCTGCAGTAGTTTGGTTAGCCAGACAAGCAGCTCCACATATTCTCCCCCTCCTGTCTTCTAGCTGATATCCCAAATCAGAAACCTTGAGCTTGCCCTTAAACACAAGCATAATCTCAGGCTCAAGCAGCTGATTCCCCAGCAGGAATGTACAGACAGACAAGAGGCAGCTGCAGTAGTGAACCTGAGCCATGAGCAAGCCCTGTGAATGGTACAGTATTTTGCTATACTCACTTTTTGTGATACATCATTTCACACAATACTTGTCTTGTGTGTATCCATCTGAGCCTCAAAGGGCAAATTTAAGCTTGCTCCTGGCCAGAAAAATACCAATGAGTGCATCTAAGTGCAACAACTGCAGCTGAAGTGACTTAAAATTCAACAGTACCACTACAACAAACTGGCCAAAGAAAATACTCCAAGTAAATGGGTTAAGGGAGTAGAATTAGGAAGAAATATGCATCTATACTGTATACTCTAACTCTAGAAGCTTCAAGACATTAAATAAGTATTTTTCCACCAAGCTTCACTGCAAAACATCAGAAGAATCCTCTTTCGGCATGAGGAGTCTTCATGCTTCCAAGCCTTATCCTTATCCAGCTACAGGAAGGGAAACAATCTGCCTTGGCTATTACTCCCCATTTCCAAACACCCAAGCCATCCAAACAAGAATTGCTTGTGTAGAGGGCAAAGTCTTTGTTTTGACTGGCACCCAGGAGGAATTATAACATCCTAGCATCAAAGCAAACTCTGCAGATGATGGGGGAAGCCGAACAAGTTCTCTCAGTTTCCCAAGTTTTCTCATCATACAAACACCTCTGTAATTAAACAGCTAAAATGGATAGGAGTTCTAATCTTGGAACCAAGGTAGTAAATTAGTTGTAAAAATAAAAGTACCTACCATCCACACAGAAGATATGAAAAGCATCTGCAATTTTATTATGTATATACTTCTCAGTAAAATTCTATCTAATTTTGTGGACAGAGATACTTCTACCCTGTGTCTACAACCCTTACATCCCCATCCCAGTCATGTGTGTGCACAGAGGCACTGATCTGCACTGGAAGGAGGTATTTGCACTGCACAGCTCTGTATAACAACTACTAACCTGGCCTAGGTTTCATTTATAGCATGAAGTCTCCTATTTGTGGCTTGGGAAGATGCAGTTCTGAAGCCTCAAAAAGTTTGACACCCAAGTTGCTACTAAAAAAGGTTCATTTAGCCCTCACTCTGCATGGAAACCTTTGGGATTATTTTTGGAGAGCTGGGGTTTTTTTTTCAGGGAATACAAAGAGAAGTCACAGTTATTAAAGAGATATTAAAAGAGTATTAATCTGAAATAGTCCTATAAGCTTCCTTCCAAATCGTCTCACAACTTGGAAGATGTGACAAACCAATCTGAATCAGGGAGCACAAACTAAATACTGGGCACACACAAAGCTGAGGTCATCATCTCTTTCCCTGGCATAGCAGCACCTTAAGATGACCAGAGCAGCCAGGTACTGTCCCTGCCCCTCCAAGATGAATAATGTAACAGGTAAGGACAAAGAGTGAAGATTCTTACCCAAAATGCAAATAAGAAATTCCATATTTTCATCCACTTTGACTTCAATTGGTTTCTTACCTCTCAAACATTTGCTTTTCATAATCCCACTGTTCTGACAAAGCCCTTTTAAAGGGCTGTAATGGATGTGTGTTTGCAAAGCCACACAGGTCCTTTGCCAAAGCTTCTGTTCTCATCTGGGAACTTGAATTTCCAGAGAAGCCTATTCCTTCATGGTGCACAAGCATCAAGATGAAGGTTCAGTGAACTCCAGGTCAGTAAGTCATGCATTTCTTTTGACTAGAATTTGTTCTTGACAAGCAAGCTGCTCACAAATCCCTTTTGCAAGTTTAAGGCTCTGTGTAGCCCACAGAGACAAAATCAGAATCTAAACATCTCCTCACTAGAGAAAACAAGGGAGTTATTGTCACTGTAAAGGAGGAGACATCCAAACCATATCCCCTCCCCTCTGTTTTAATCCCATTCTTGTGCCCAGGCAAGCTGACAGTTAGACCAGCAAGGAAACTACAGCTAGCTAGGCAAATGATCATTTCATGTTCTTTATTTTACTTTTTCTAAGGAAAATGGATTTCTTGCCCTTTCTGTTGAGGGGATTTCCTTGTGCTGTGATTCTAAACCAGACTGAATGCATTTCCACTGACTCCCTGCAAAGCATGTTATACAACCCTCCTTATTTGTACCATGCAAGATGTCTCTTTTAATTGCCAATTTCTTCTTTATTTTTAAGTAGGATGCATGCTTGTTTGTTTACTCTAAGCCCTGAAAGAGCCAGGCTGGACTGCAGCCTTTAGACAAGCTGCTGTGAGATGTGGAAGGAAATAGCCCCAATAATGATGTTTGCTATGTAAATGACACAACTGCCTACAGCCCATTAAACCTCATCAAAGCTTTGCAGATATTTGGAGTTTAACTTGTAAGGACAATTCCTAGGGCAGGTTCTGGATCCTAGCTGTCACTTGTGTCACATCAGGTGATGGGTGATCTAGCAGCTGGAGGCCAGCAGCCAGGCAGGGGACACAAGGTTCAGTCAGGAGGACACTGGTGACCAGCACTGTTGGAGTCTGCTGAGGTTGAACAGCAAGACTGTAACCCACATTTCCAGATCCTTTCCCCCCTACACATCCCATTATCCCCATTCTCTGCACTACTCTTCTTGTGCACAGAAATAACATGAGATGACAGGACAGGCAGTGCTGCAGCAAGTGGTGCCTGAGCTTGTGACAAATCCAAGCAGGGTCAAGCAACGAAGTGCAGGGTCCTATACCTGGGTCAGAACAATCCCCACTATCAATCCAGGCTGGGGGATGAGATGGTGGAGAGCAGCCCTGCAGAAAAGGCCTTGGGGTGCTGGTGGCTGAGAAGCTGGCCATGAGCAAACAGTGCACGCTGGCAGCCCAGAAGCACAATGGCATCCTGGGCTGCAGCAAGAGAAGCGTGGCCAGCAGAGCCAGAGAGGTGATTCTGCCACTGCACTCTGCTCTGCTCACACCTCCTCTGCAATACTGGGTCCAGTTCTGGAGCCCTCAACACAGAAAGGCCATGGAGCTGATGGAGCAGGTGCAGAGGAGGCCACGAGAATGCTCAGGGGCTGGAACACCTCTGCTCTGAGGACAGGCTGAGGGAGCTGGGATTGTTCAGCCTGGAGAAGAGAAGGCTTCAGGGGGAACTACTAGTGACCTTCCAGGACCTAAAGGGAACTTCCAAGCAGGCTGCAGAGGGCCTGTTTGCAAAGGCCTGCAGTGAAAGGACAAGGGACAATGGTTTGAAATTGGAGAGGAGTCGATTTAGACTTGATACTAGGAAAAAGTTCCTCCCCATGAGGGTGGTGGAACACTGGTCCAGGTTGCCCAGGGAGGTGGTTGAGTTCCCATCCCTGGAGGCATTGCAGGTGAGGCTTGCCAGGGCTCTGGGCAAGCTGCTCTAGTTGGGGATGTCCCTGCCCACTGCAGGGGGGTTGGACTAGATGACCTCCAGAGGTCCCTTCCAACCCAAACCATTCTAGGATTCTGAGCTCCCCAAGCAGGCAGCACTGTCCTGGTGGGACAGACATGGTGCTGAGCAGGGTCCTGGGCACAACCCAGCAGCAGGAGAAACATCCATGCTGCAGGAGTCAGAATGCAGCTTGGCAGGGGATTTTTCAGGGTTTGGGTGTGTTGGGTTGGGTTTTTTTTGACGCAAATTACTTCATCTTTGAGAAAAAGTGATCCCTTACTTAGGCAAGTGCAAACTTTGCAGCTCTCCTCAAGTACTGCTAATGTAATTAGTTTAACCACCTCCAGGTTGAGAGCCTTTTGAGGACAGACATTTAGGCACAGGTTTTGCAACACATTCAACATCCTTTGATTACTTCCCCCCCCCCCCCCCCCCTCCTTCCCCCCCCCNCTTCCCACCTCTCAGTATGTAAAACCTTATTGCTGTGGAAATAAATGTGTGAAAAATCAATCAGGGACCTTTGCAAGCTATTAAAAACCTAACATAGCATTACAGGCTTACCAGCAGCAGTTAAAATGAGACTCTCTGTGCAACTGTGGGGGAAACATTCCACATGACACCAGGATTTTGACAGACATACACAGTGTTTTGAGCAACCCAGCAACTATTTACCTAGAAAACCCACAGTCACTTCCACAAATACATAGCTCTATAAATATTATTTTACTGCTGATGTTTTACTATCCTTTCTTGGTAAAGCCATCTCATGGAAAAAACATTTGTCTGGAGGGAGGGGTTGGGACTTCATTGTAAATATCAATTGTTAAACAAAGAGACAAGTGGAGAGGTTTTGTTCCCTGCCTCTTTGCCTTCTCTGTAATGCCATCCCTTGCTTGTCAGAGAGGAAGAAGCAACTTTCTCCTGCTGCCTGCTTTATTCCAGGTGTGCAGTGGGTAGGACAATGTCCCTGTCTTGGACAGCTTCACCACCCAACAAGACAAGGTAAGGACAAAGTATTGTGCTTTTAGTGGAAGTTTGGATTTCTATCTCCTCCTCAAGCACATGAACACCCTTCCCAGCTGTGGTACTTTCTCTCCAAACACTATCCTGACCACTCGACCCTGCTGTCTCTTCTCCATGCCTTCTGCAAGTGTGGGACATTTGCCAACGAGCAATTCCTCTGCCAGCATCTTCCCTCTGTGTTTTTTGGAAGTAGGGTAAATTTGGATCCCAATATTTCCCTGTAGCACCATGAAGACTAAAAGAGCTTTTCTCCTTGACTCCAGTAAAGATCTGCAAGAGGTATCCCTTATCCCTCTTGCAGATGGATACACAGCAGAGATGCCACTGTCCTGATCACCTCTAGCATCCCCCAGACAGCCCTGAAACACTCTGGAAAAGAGGGATCTTGGCAGCTGAAAAGATGACAGGACCTCCCCTTTCCCAGCTACAAGACATTTTCTTGACTGCCCATACAGAAAACTGATGAACTCAGCAGTGAACAGCATGGAACAGGGCTCAGCAGAAACACAAGAGTCACTCCAGCAGCAGGAGTGTCAACCTTTCCCTACAGCAAAAAGTTCACCACAGTTTAACTCAACAGGGACAAATTGGAAGGTATGAAAAGGGACTAAACTGCCCTTTATCCACTCTTGCAAAAGCCTGCTCTCATCCTTGCCAGCTGCCCAGACTGCAGGGTGTAATGCCACCTTTGCAGGACATGTTTGATCAGCAGAGTGACCTGACCTCTTCTCCTGGGAGAGCCCTTTCTGTACACTCTGCTGCAGCATTGCTGGAGCTTACTCTACCATTCCAGCACACTTTGCCATGGCAGGAGAAGTGGATCCTGGGTAGCACAGCCATTAGCTCTCTCTGAGCTCAAAGCAGCACTAGCTAACTCCAACCACTCTCCTCTTTCAGATGGACAGAAGCTCACTAACACTCTAAATAACACCTTTCCTGTTCCCAGCTCTGCCTTTCTAATGGATCCTCCCTAAAACAACAACAAACACTCTGCTCCTTAAATGCATTTCCCAGAACTCTCCCAGGAAAAGAGCCGAAGAGGGGAATGCCAGAGGAGCACATTAAGCTCTGCATGAATCTGTGTGTGTACTTTATTCTGCAGACAAGTCATTAGCAGAGCTATTTTCCACTCAGATTAAGAGGAAAATCCAACAGTTGTGAAGCTGAACTTGCAAGGCCTGACTCTCTGCTGGTGTGTACTATCCTAGTGAAGATTCCACCTAAAGCAAGTGTGAGACAATGCAAGATGGGAACCAACTTCACCCAAATCACCAGGAAATTGCCTCAAGTTGCAGCAGGGGAGGTTTAGATTAGATATAAGGAGGAATTTCTTTCCTGCAAGGGTTGTTAAGGCTTGGCCCAGGCTGCCCAGGGAGGTGCTGGAGTCACCATCCCTGCAGGGGTTTAGGAAACATTGAGCTGCTCTCCTTAGGGCCATGGGTTAGTGGTGCGTGAGTGCTAGGGATGCTTGGACTGGATGAGCTTAGAGGTCTCTTGAACCTTAACGATTCTGTGACATTGCCCATCAGCTTCAAAAGACCTAAAGGACACACTCTACCATCTCATTTAGTGACCATGACAGTGCAGCTCTTTTAGTGCAGGAGAGGTCCAACAGCAAGTGAGAACTATGGGGAGTTGGGAGAAAATTATCCTTCCAGGCTCTGGTTTCTTTTAAAGAGAAATCCTCCCATCTCTTGGCCACAGCTCCACTCCCTCCAGGTTTATTAGGAGGCTCACACTGCTGATGGCACTGAGCTCATGTAAGTGTCAATTATTTTGGAGCCTCTCCAAAGAGAAATATTTTGACAGTCATATTCTGTTCATTATTCTCCAAGGAGAGGAAATACCCAGGTTGTTATCTAACAGAACACAAGCAGCCCACCATGCTGCTGTCTGACTGCCTTCCTTATCTTGATCAATGCCAGCTAAGACCAGGACTTAGTGCCATTAGATGTGTCTGAAACATGAAGCTGTCATGACTGTGTCAGCACCAAGGATTGTTTCCAACTGTGCTAATGGTGGGGCCATGGTTTGAACAGAGACAGATTTGAGTCTGAACTGGTCTCTGCCACAGCAGCTGGTTCCCATTACAGCCCAGAGACCTTGAGCTCCCCATTACCAGCTTCACCTCTCTAATTTAGGAACTACAAATAGCCTCCCCACCTATGACTCATGTTGGACCTACTAGCAAATGGTTACCTCCTGGTTAGGGGCTAGCAGAGCTGAAGTCTGCAGTAGTTCAAAGATCTATTTGACCTAGAGCCTTAAGAACAGTGAGTTAAGTAAAGAGCTCCAGCCAGTCCTGTCATGCAGATGCCACCTCTTGGGTCCTCCCATGCTGCAAAGGCACCATCAGCTCCACATGTTGATGCAAGCACACATCACCTCTCTACCACCTTTTTGACACTGGTCTTCCAAGCTTAGGTTAGCTCCAAGTTAAATAATTTCATAGCAAGAGTGAGACAAGAAGAACTTGAATGCGTTCTGACCTGACTCGGCCCCACATTTAAGCACAACACTTGAATACTTTCCCTGTCCAGCAAAGCACTTAAGCATGTGATTTGATTTATAAAAGGTAAGTAAATGTTTATGTGCTTTGGGCTGTTGAACTGGCAGCTATTACCCCAGCTGCTCTAGATGTATATATAATTACATATAGACAACTGTCGTTAAAAATATATCCAGAGCTGCTTTTAATCTCAGGTTTGAAGGATTCTCAGTAGGTTTGTAGTAATTACACAGCCCTGCAAACAAGCATAATTACATACATCATTCAAGTTGCTTTCCATTTCTCCTAGCAGAGATCTGGCCCTGCAAGGCAGCAACCTGTGCTTTACTCCCCTAAGCCAGCACCTGAAGCTGGGTCATGTTCCTGCTCCCATCAGACTGAGTGCTGAAGATCTCACATCAATTGAGATTTAGGACTTGCTGCTTGACAATGTGCAATGTCAAGTGTCCCTCTGGGTTCTCTGGAGTTGGCTGTGACAATATCTTTCTACCCAGGGCAGTAGGATCATTTCAGACTTTAATCCTGGTCTACAGGGTTTTGTATTCCCCTACACATCCCCATCCCCTTTGCCTGACAGTTTTGGCATCTATACCACACACATCATGCTACTTCTACTGAAAACTAAGATCAACTGAACATCTTCAAGTTAGGACTTGTGCCAACCACAGGACTTGTCTGAGACCCAACACACAGCACCTTGTATTCCCACCTCTGAATTGTGTCCAGCCTTGCCTTAAACCACTTTGATGAGGCTGTACTGAAAGCTCCCCACATTCTGTTCAGTTTACACTTCAGTTGGTGGCATCTCCTATTTATTGCTGCATTGTCATGCAAATTGTCTGCTGCTCTTCAGCATAACAATACAAAGATTCCAGGAGAAGAAGAAATCATGGGTCTTGTCTTTGGATTTTTCCCCTACAGCAAAGCAATAGGAGTTAACTTACTGTCCCTAAAATGAAACCAGTAAATACATGGACAGCATGTCCTGGGGAGAGAGCTGCTAATACTACAATCCCTAGACCAAAACCAGGCCTTCTGAAAACAGTTATGGGCACTGCAAGGTGACAATGAACCTCAGAGACTGCAAGGGGTATCACTGGAAAAGCTAGATGTGTATCTTAAAGCTGTCTTCAGGGCAAGTGTAATTAAGCAAAGCAAAGAGAAAGACAAATAGTCACAGGGAACCAGCTCCTTGTTCAGAACATGGCAACTAGCGTTCCCAAGTGGGCAGCAGGAAGAGAAGACATTGTTAGCTGCCATCCTAACAAAGCCCCTTGCTTGAGGGGAGGCATGCAAAGGTATCTTAAGGACCAGTCAGAAAGTACCTGTATCTGCATTTGCTAAGAGCTTCCTAAGCACAAGGCTATCAGCTCAAGACTTCAGGCTAAGGCTTTTCAAGAAGCCTGTAAGACAACTGGAATCCCACCTCCCCAGTTGAATGACAGTAAGAGCTGGTACTGGCAATTGTAGTGTTTCAGAGCCTTCCCATTAAGCTCAAAGGGTTCAAGAGATTCACTGACAGTGGGTTTGGAGCACCTAGCTAAGAATCTGTTCACTAGGTAATGCAAAGTTGTTCTCACACCTTCCAGGAGGTATTTGGAGGAACCACAGGAGAGGAGGAGGATGGCTCATGGCTTTGGTGCTAGCTAGAACAGGGGAGTCAGAGTTCATTCCCCCAGCCACACTTCCACTTTCTGCTTGCTGTCTCATCTGTGCAGCTAGAGAGGCTGCTAACAGTAATCCTTTACCTTCCAGGCTACCTGTAATTAGTTACTGCCAGCTTCCCAGTCCCATCAAGGCCTTGATCTAGAAGGGATACACTAGAGGATAGATCAGATTTTACCATGAAAGCAGCCATGGATATCTTAGACAGGGGTTGAGTGCAGTTAACATGCTCCAAAATCATTTCACTATCACATGTTGTCACTAAGAAGAACACAGATACATATTTCTATGCCCTGAACTTTCTGCTTTTGACAAAGCACTTTTCCTTAGCCTTTTGGAGAGCTGCAACACTACTCTTACTTTGTTCAAGTGTCCTGGAGTATATATTAGAGTTTAAAAGTACAGCAGCAAGATAAGCAGTGGCAGGAAGATAGAAGAATTCAGGACTTTGAGACTCAAAAGACAAGAGATTTCTAATCTCTGCTGAAAACATAAGACCAAGTGGATAAGGCAGGCAAGTACAAGGAGGCTGTTACAAGCATGAGGAAAGATTGGGAAAAGGGAAAGGAGGAAGGGAGGGGGAGCTTCTCACACCAGTGAGTGAGCTTAATAGCAAGATGAGAGAGTTCACAGCAAGACAAGTAGAGCTCCAGAGAGATAGAGTCTAGAAGACAGGTCAGGGCAAGTCTAAGTCTGTTTTGCTTTGTTCTTATTTTTGGCTTTCCACATACCTTCAAAAGGAGAGATTATCAGATAAGAATTGATGGGACACCATGAAGATAGAAGGTTTTTCCAGCTCTATTGTGTGCATGACATTCCTTCCCCTCTGGTCTCCAGAGATCTCCTACATCTGGAGATGTAATTTGCAAAGCACACACAGAACTCCACAGCCATGCTGCCTTTGGTTAGGAATTTGATCAAAGGTGCCATTTGAAGTGGGTGTTTCACTGCCTCAGAGTGTTTCTTTGCCAGGGGATTGCACAGCCCAGCCTGTAACACACACTTCTGTGCTACCAACAGGTGCTGGGAAGCATGCCAATGTCCCTCCTCATCTCACACAAAGCTTCTGCCTTTCCTCATGCTGTCCATACACTCAGGCCTAAGGGAATTCTACACCTTCACTGCTGTAAGGCAGGAGATTCAGCCACCTCAGCTAAAGAACATTAATTGCTACCAGATGCTGTTTTCCTGAGGGCTAATTCTGTGAGAAGAGACTACTGGAAGCAAAAATAAAGTCTATATCCTAGCAATGTCCTGGCAATTGAGGAGGGCTGTAAACTGAAAGGCTGGCTTGCACTGCAGCAGTCACAAGTGCCCTATTTCTAAGGTCAAACCCATGTGCATAATGAAGATGGGGAAAAATATTGGTGTGTAGCTGTTGGAGAAAAGAATCAGCAGCCATAGAGCTGTATAATAGCATCACCAAAAGTGCTGCCAAGGTGAAAGAGAAGCTGATGATGTTAACCTGCTGAATACATATTAAAACACTGGCAGAAAAGATGGGACTTGAAATGGGGGGGGGACAATTGTTCTAAAGTTTCAACTGCTCTTCTACAGGAACATACCTTTTTCTCTCTTCTCTGTACTTTCAATTCACCTTTACACTACAAAGCATTTTCCAAGTTGCCCACCACATTTCACTGAATTTTGACCCTTGATGCCTTGCAGCAAAATGACTTTCAACTGCTCAGCTGTAAAGAAACTCCAAGCCCTTACATTCCCATGTGGACTCAGGCAGATAATACTGGAAAATTGCTCAGCACCCACTTCTTTGCAGAGCTTCTCCAACTGACACATCCATGACACCCAACTGCTCAGCACAGGGCACTTCCCTCCACAAAGGACAGGGGGGAAAGCAGAAGAGGACATGGTTAAACCTAGGGACTACGGGAAGAAGCCAGGAAGATGGCAGAGAGATGCACAGAGGGAAGTGGCAGCAGGGATGGAGGGAAGAGAGGAGAGCTGAGGGTACTGCAAAGGGAGTAGGAAAAGGCTGCTGAGATTGCTGAGGTGGAGGAACACACCAGAAAGTGGTCAGAACTCCATTGCTCATGCAACAGCTCCTCCCTCATCATTTCATATTCAGTGCTATTTTCTAGCAGCAGGATATCCCTGACTCTTCCTCTGCTTTGGAGTGTAAATAGCAGCTGCCTCTGTGTTTTGCTGGTGCAGAGGCATGCTGTAGGCATGCTCTGTCTGTGCTAGCAGCAGGGCCTCGCAGGAGGCAGGCAGCAGAAAGCTTGCTTTGCTAATCTTGACAGGGCTTAGGAAAGATCAGATTTGAGCAGTTCAGCATCAGCAAGACTTGGATAATTCTAGACATACAGAGAGGAGCTTTAAGTACCTAAGGAACCCTCTTGGTGGTGATACTCAGCTGCTTACAGAGGGAGGCAGGAGAAGGGAGGATTATCCTTTTGGATTTAGGTGCCTCAATTCTTCCTCAATTTCCTCCTTAGGCACATATTCCTTGCTGTAAATCCAGCACTCAAAACCATTCACTGCCCCTTTTCCCCTGTCCACAGACCAATGGTTAAAAATACCTGAAAAAGCCAAATAAGTCCATACATCCTGGAGCCTCATTTGCTCTTCATAACATTGGAGCTGACTTTAGTCCAGCAAGGTGACATCCTGCACCAACAGGCAATGGTGCAAGGGACAAACAACTACAGAAGAACTTCAACCAACCAAATAATAAAACCTCCACCAAGGACTGATCTACTTCTCTCCTAGAGAAGTAAATCACATCATTGCTGCTAAGCCTGGGATTACCTCTGGGTTCCCAAATTGACCACAACCACAGAACTGAGGTTGAGAAGGCTACTCATCATTTTTCCTTTATTTTTACCATAATTTATCCCCAAGGAGCCCTCACAGGAACCTTTTCTAACATCTTCTCTCCTTTACTAATTTACAAAGGAGTAGAAATATTCAGATCCCCTTGCTAGGAGAACCTGAGGATTCCTGCAGAGCTTGTTTCAATGTAAATCTCCTTAGTAACAAAGGAAATGGAGGTGGGGAGGGAGGGTGGAAGGGAAAGAGAGGAGTCTGCATAGAATTTGTAGCCTGCCTTTCTAGGGGTGTTTGCTGCCACGCTGCTCCAGAAACAACTCAGCTTCTTCCCCAGCAGCACCCCTCGCTGCTCCTAACTTCTGGCAAGCATCGTCTGAGAGGAATGTTTGGGTTCTGGTTAGTCCTGTGTCCCTGCCCCCTCCAAGTTCTCAGGGAGGTATCAGCTCCTCTTCAAAGAGATTCTGGTGGGAGCATTCCCAGCACATTGACTATGCCGCAGCTAGCCTGGGGATGAAATGGCTCCAAGGTGCTTTCCAAGGATAAACGGTGCCAGGGATGACAACATTTCCTCACCAAAGGGAGGGGAATCTAATAAAAAAAATGAGAGGGGGAAACTGCTCTAGCTCTACAGCTATTATTAGTGTCTCAGAGCATTGTCAGTGCTTTGCCTGTGCTGTCAGATGTCACTTTGCATCAGTTCTGGGCAACGCTCCGAAGGAAAACGGTGGAACTCATTTAATTCTGCAATGCATGACTGGGCTCCTCAGCAGGGCTGCACAGAGGGTTAAATGACCTCTTAATGCTGGTGGGAGCACTGCTCAACAAGCTCAAGTGGGCTCTCCAATAATATATGCAAACACCTTTTTGCATAGGCTGGCAATCTGTAGTAATTTATACCTTCTATCCAGCTGCTCTCCTCAAACCATAAAGCAAGTACTTACAGAGCAGCCCCAGCCCTCAGTCCGGCTGTCCCCTAAAGCAGCTCTCTACTGAACTGGCAACCCAAATGGGGGAAAAAAAAGACAACTGAGGCAAGCAAATGGCTGGCATATAATGGACACTTGCACTTTGAGGCACAAGCTGCATCCAGGTCTGTGCACTGGCTGTAACAGCAGCAAACTCACCCAGCAACAGCACAGCTAAATCCCTGCACACACCTTCTCCAGGAATACACTTCTCCATGCTACTTCTGCTTCTTTTCATCAGCACTTTCTCCCCCTGATCGTTTTTCAGGGCCAGCTTCTTAGGATAAAGCTGAGCAACTTTGCCTCAGTGAAGAATTCAGCACCCAGTAGATGCTGACTGCATGTTTTCTTCCTCCTTTGAGGAAACATGTTCTGAAGATCCTTTGCACTCTCTCACAAGGAATCCAGATCATGATGTGCTCTTTTGTACTGCTCAGGATGCCTGAATGCTTGAGCTCCTTTTGCTAGCCATGTGGCAGTTTGCTTTGAACTCTGTGTAGAAGCAAAGTTAATCGCGGCTGGCACAGGACCTCCACTCATCCTAGAGCATTCTCATCACACACTGAAACACCTGCCTTTGCTCTGAACTGAAAGCCACATCCACCAGGGGAAACCAAAACAGCCAAACTAGTTTTTCTTCTGATCTCAGTCACCTGCCAACACCACAGCATTGTTTAACAGCAAGCTAAATGCAAGTTAAAATAGCAGCTTGAGGGGAAAAAAAGAGAAACAAAAAAAATCCCCAGATGTTAGTGATTTAGCCAAGTGGCCTGAAATCACACCTTAACATCCAAGCTGGAGACAGAGCCCATATTCCTGAGGAAAATTTGGGGAAGCTAATTTAACTCCTCCTTTCAAAACCTCTATTAACTGTTCAGCAGACTTGATGTGACTGGGAGTAATGTCATGCTGACAGCTGCACGACTGCAGCCAGCCTTGGAGATCACAGTACCTGATGGATTACACTTCTAAGCGCCTGCATAGCTCTGAAGCTCAAATTGACTCTTTAATAGTATTCTTTCTGTCCTACTGCATTGGAAAGCTTAGCTTTAAGGAAAAATTTCACTGTTTTGACCACAGCTCCCAAATCTCACAACATAAAGAGCTCTTCATTGAGGGGAAAAAAAGGGAGTTTGGTTGTTCTCTCTTTCTGAAGACAACAAACACATGCTGGGATGTAACATTAGAGCTAGAATAAAGTCATCTTTGTGTGCAGACATACACCTGATTCACTGGGAGAAGTTAATGCACTGGCATGAATTCTCTATGGCCATCGTAGAGGAGGACAGCTGTGACAGTTGCTTGATGAGACAGATCCCACAGCTCCCATTTCATCAAGGGCCTTCTCCTCTCCAACTGCTGGGCACTGCTCCATTACAAGTTTATTACTGGCCTTGTCCTGCTGTTTTGAGAGTCAAAAGGCTCCACTAAGCATCTTTTTTCTGCTAAAGCAAGTCAGAAAATCCCAGAACTACAGGAGGAGGAAGGAAAAAGTCTCAGGCACAAGTCCGAGTTGATAAGTACCACTAAGGAATGCTTAGATTAGAAAGCAGAAACAAAATGTAATGACCATCCAATGATATGAGTATGGAAGCATATGAAGTTCAATATTACGCCTAAATTTTTTTAGTCAGGGTCCTTTCTCAAGTCTGAATCTGCAATGCTACTAGTAATACTTTCCCCCTTCCCCCAAGAAAAAGCAGAAATACCTTAAATTTGTTTTCTCGTGGCTGTTGCCTTTGAACTTTTCAGTGTGACACAGAACAGTGTGCAAACTTTCACTGACTTTAAATCTTCTTCTTTTGGTTTAATCACAGTTAAGGAAGCTTGAACAACAAGTACCTAAAAGCTACCTCAATCCTAAGTGTAAAAATAAAGGGATGTGGAGGTCAGGGGGGCAGTGAAACAGTACAAGTGCATCAGAAGACTGCTGGGCAGAAAGCAAATGGTTAAATTCATAGAGGTGGCTCCTGCTTACAGAGCAGCTCTTCAGCCCAGCTATTTCATTAGCTTTGCTCTAAAGGGTCCTAGGGACTGACTTTCTGAGGTGTAGGCAATTCAGAGAGCTGAAAGCTCACTGCAATTTGGCCTATGAAAAATGAGTAGGTGTTCACAGTTCATTTCCCAATAGAGAAAGTCATGCTCATCACAGAAAGCCTCCCCATGGCCAGACCTAACAGCAACCCTGCTCAGCAGGCACACCCAGGAAGCCCTGCAGTGCTCTAGCTTTTACCACGTAGGAACAGGAGATTTTTGGCTAGCAAAGCTATCAGTAAGGCACATTCTTCCAGATCCACAATCAGGTGAAAAAAATGCTAAGTAAATACAAACAAGAAAAACTAGACTTATGGAACCATAACACATATTGAAAACTATTAAGTGTTCCCAAAGAAACCCCCTGCTCCCAGGTAAACTGGGATAAAAAAAACACCACTGGAAGGGTCAAACACAAAGAGAAGACTCAAGGACCTGGAGAGGGGATGCAAAGTTAACAAAATATTGAATAAATGGAATAAACCATGCTGCTGCTTATCTGAATGAGTAACATCAGCTGTAATCAAAGGGCAGTGGCTGCACAGGACTTGCTATTTTCCCATTCCTGCTGTAAGAAACAGTAAAGGCAAGGCCATCCCATCCTACCTTGGGATTCCAACAGGCAGGTATTGAGCCTACACAGAGACTCTGCCTTAAACCCACACAAAGTCTTTGAAAACCTCAGGCCTCCACTAGAAGACCATTTAGCAACTGACTTCTGCTCCAATATTGCCAAAATAAACTGAAGTCAAAATTAAACATGGCTGAGTCCAATTTCACCTTGATTAGTATTTACATAACACAGAGAAACGTGAGAGGAGCACATAAATAATCTACTGTTTGTTGCAGACCTCTCAAGAGGAGAGTTCTCAGCTCCAGTATTGATCCTCAGGCAAACATCAGCTCACTGTGCTGCCAGCCCAAATCTTCTTCTACTTATGCAGGAGCTGAGCAACACAAGTTGGGTTGCTAACTGGTACTTCACTACATTCTGGATAACAGCCTCATGTGGATGAAAACCCCTAATGATGGGGAGTTTCCAGATGTGGTTAGTTTAGAAGACAGCCTTTCCTCAACTTCTTTCTTCTAGTGGACTGACAGCACTCCCAGGAAATGTAAACCTGGGAGCAGCTGGATGTGGGATTTTTCCTCCTGTTATGCTAGCCCTGCTTATCCACCCAGTCTTAAAGCAAGTTGGAGGGACTCCAAAACAAAACTATTACCTGGGAAAGACTCAGTATCATCTCATGGAGGTGGCCACACAATACAGTATTACTCAACAGCCACAAGGAATCTGGGCCACCTGTGAGAATCAAGTGAGAATCATTTCTCTTCCCTGTGCTCATGCTTTTCTTGTTGGAGGAAGGGTTTAATTTCCTGCCCAGTCCACATGGGTAATGATGGAGGGCATCTGGACATCTTTTCTACTCCTTGGTGAACACTGTTAGGAAAATCATTCCAATACTTCCTTTGGTTTGAAGAGATACTTCCAATTCTACTTAGCCTACTCTGGCCTTGCTGAGCTTTTCTCTAGAGACACACCACAGCTTGTTACC
This sequence comes from Bucco capensis, assembly GCA_013396975.1. Classification (NCBI taxonomy): domain Eukaryota; kingdom Metazoa; phylum Chordata; class Aves; order Piciformes; family Bucconidae; genus Bucco; species Bucco capensis. The sequence continues at coordinate 132,728 of VWZO01005051.1, forward strand.
ACACAGCTCCCCAAAGCACTTCAGTCAAGCAGCAGCTATAGCTGATGCTAGTTTGCAGCTTGGTAGGTCCTGGTAAGCCATCTGCAAGCCTTCAACCCACTTGATGAAAAATGGTTGAGGAGCAAAACTAACAGGTGGGTTGGAACCTTCTGGTTGGGGACTTCTGATTTACAGCCATAACACAAAGTGTCTGAGCATATTATGGGTTAAAGAGGCATTTAAAGCACCCAACACAACAAACATACTCTGATCAGTGACTCCTAATGAGCCAGCAAGAGAGGTAGCTCAAAGAATCCAGCATTACTCTTTTCCTGATGCATCCATGTCTCATAAGCTTGCAGCAAATGAATGTCATTCTCCAGCACACTGTGAGGAAAGATTGCTTAAAATTAATTAGCTCAGTAACAATGTCCTGTCATTATGCCACTAAGTCACCAGCATGAGCACATAAGTTACAGTGACAGCTCAGGGTATAAAATGAGTGCCTTTATATTGAAATTTGCAAAGTGCTTAGCAGTCAAATGCCAATCTAGTCACTTCTGGTAATGTTGCATAGTTTCTTCTTAATAGACTGTTCCAAAATCCCCCCCAAAGATATGACTTATTTTGCTACAGAGAAATCTTCCTACTTCATACACTGAGCAGGCCTGAGTTTAGAAAGCTTTTAAAAGTGTATTTGTTTCCACAGTGCTGATATTCATTCAACATCAAGTTAAAGGTGAGATTTAGAACCTGACATCAGAAAAAAAGCTGAAGGCAATGGAAACCAAAACTTGTCTCTTGGGTGACTTACCTAGGGCTGCCTGATAACCCAAAAGCAAGGACCCAATTCTGAGGGTTAAGAACATCAGCAGTCCTTACACTCAGCACTTTACCAGATTCCCCCAGTAGAGAAGGAAATAGTTATTGCTATAATTATTTCATAGTTCCAGTCAGCTGCATTCACTGGTACTGTTCTATTCCAATGGCAGGAAAATGGAATACAGTAAACTATAAATATCTGTCAGAATTCCTTTGAAAGGACAACAGTTAATTGCATAGCTTGATCTCCTGCCATGCAGAGCTTGCATTTCAGGTTGGAAAGGTACAGATTGTTATTGATTTAATTCTCTTGAAACATGTGTGGCATAAAACTGTTCAAAAGACTTATGGGGGAGAAATATATGCTTCCAAAGGAAGTCCTAGAGCACAGGACCGTGGCAGGCCACCTTCTTGTAAAATGCTTTCTGAAATTCAATACGCTCCCTTCCAAAGGCCCTCACAGTCCCCTCATCAATTGAGCCTCCTTGTTTCCTTTGCAGAAGTGAAATTAAATCAGTGAATCAGCTGGAGAACAACAAAACATTAGCAATAGTAATGAGGCACATGCAAAAAATAGTGCTCTGTGTTAAGAGTAATTCAGTCCTTATTACACACTCACTCTAACTGGGAGTGATCCATTTCACTCTTTCCCCCTTTGCCTTTTATTTAGCTTCCAGTTCAACCTCTCTTTGCAAAAGTATCCCAGGCAGCCAAGTCAACATTTAAACTATTATATTCTCCTATATACCTTTGAATCTACTCCTAATTTAACTGGCGCAGTGTTGGTCTGACCACCCAAAGACACTAGGACACACAGCTGTGCAGTAATTTGCTAAGCCTTGTCCATTCTGGGAATAAATCCTCCATTACAGCCATTGACAAAAGGGAGGGTGAAACCCTGTTTAACACTTGTCCAGCTCACCTACTTTCCACCAAGGGTAACCTGACCCAGTATAAATTATGCATCCTTGTGATTTTGCCAATCTCCATTTGTGTGGAGCCTGCTGCTGGGACACAGAGAGCTAAAATCCCCAGTGCAGAGAAGCCTTTACTAGCAAGTTACACAGATACTAGTAAGCTCCTGGCTCCCAGATCCTGTAATTAAGATGACACATCTTCCTGAAGGTTGCTTTAAAGAGACAACATATTAATGGAGGAAAATGCAGAAGTGTTTTAGCACCTGTTTATCATAAGTCGCTGACCATGTGTCAGGTTACAAACACACACCCTGGCCAGCTTTTCTTAGCTGAGCTCTGGAAGTTGTAGATTGCCAGATAGATCTTCTCCAAGTTAGTTTTTACTACCTTTCCCCTCAGAAAAGCATCATTACAGTCTTAACTCTCACGGTTGTGGGGATGGGAGGGGGGTTGGTCAGGTTTTTAAGAGGTTTTTCTTTCAACTATTAGCTGATTGATAATATGCACTGAGAGATTCAAGTGAAATTATTTACTTTAGCAAATGTAAACTAACCACAACCCACACCACACTTGAAAACAGAAGCCTCATCTAGCCAAGGAAAATTTCCAATAAAGCTGATTGAGAAGATCTTCACTTTTAGTCACCCCTAAACAGCATGTACTGCATGACACATTGAGCACTGAAGAAGGCAACTAGACACTAGCAATGTTCTCAAAACAAGTAAAAGAATCATGAGAGAGATCACTGAGCCCAGGAGGATTTAGGCATAGCTGGCCAAGCAAGACATCATATTAGCTCCTGATCATTACGCTGCAGGGCCTGAACAACCAACAAGGCAAACTTCAGACTTTACACACATGAAGCAAGAAGCAGCACACAGCTTGGAAAGCTTACAGCCTCCTGAAATCTGACCCATGCACATGCAAATCCCTGGGTAGAGAGCATCAAACCTCATCAGGCTGTAGGCAGCAGCCAGAGCCTGCCCACATGGAACAAGTTCGACAGCTAGAACCTGAGGGAGATCAGACTGGCAAAAAGACAGGCAACCATTTCAGGAGAAGGGTGGGGAAAGTCTTCCTGAGATGAAGTAGGCAAGAAAGAATCTCTGGAGGAGAACAAAAAAAATAAAAATTAGAGATTGAAGATAAGTCAGAGCAGACAGGATGCAAATGGGGAATTCTTCCAACAGATTTTTACCACACAGGATCTCAGCAAGCATTTGTGCTCACCACTGTGTAGGTGAGGAAAACAGCCTACAGAAGAAGCTGTGGGAGAGGAATACTGGGGGTTTGCCTCTCTATCTTCATTTCCCCAATTCAAAATAAGGATAAATGTAATAATACCTTGTCCTGAAACAATTTCAGGAACTAAATAAAATACATATGGTCAAATAGAACTAAACTGTTATTAACTATCCCCTTCCCTTACCCACTATATCAGATAAAAAAGACAGACTTCTCTGAAAAGAGAAAAAGGCATCATAAGAACTACCATTCACACTTCTACTCATACAAATATAAGCCATCAATATCTAACTACTAGACATAAACTCCTTTTTTTCATTAAAATGCCCTCCCCTCTTCTTTGCCTACCTGGAACAGAGACAGGTGACTCCTTGCTTACACACTGGCTTCTCCAGAGCTGAGGCTGACTAAAGCCCCAACTGTGCTGTGCTCCTCACACCTGCCTAACAGGGAAGCTGATTAACCCAAAGGAACCCCCTTCCCCCTCCTTTATGCCTTCACAGGTCAACAAGTCACCCTGATATTGCCATGTGCAAGTCGTTAGCAAATGAGGGGAGGGTCAGATTCAGCCCTCTACACATTGATTGCAAGCACACATGCTCTTTCAAAGGCAAAAGAGAAGCATACTTGAACCCTTAAAGCAGATAGGCTGCAGCTGATTTATTGGGGTGATTTAGATCTGTTAAAACAAATTTAATTTTGAATACAATTTTCTATTAATTAACAGAGTCTCACAACTGGAGCCATTAAGGAATCTCTTTCCAAAACCAAAGCCAAATATTCAAGATTTATGAGACTGACTTGCCATCTTGGAAATAACTAATTATTCCTAATGACTCTTTGTACTCTGACAGTGATTATGTATTTTCAGTGCAAATGACCAGCACAAAGCAAGGGATAAGACAACCAATGTTTGTGGAAGGGATCCCAAGCAGTTAAGATCTGATTGTTTTAGCAAAGTGTTGGGGTAGCAGAGGGAGAAACAACAAGGAACAGCAAAGGCCAGCAATGCTAAAACTAGCTTATTTAACATCTTGAAGTATGTTCTGGGGCATGTCAGAACTGCAATGAAAACCTGTGGTTTCTTTTTATTGCCTCAAGCAATTTTGCATGCAGTTTATTTATTCTGACCTTTTAGTTGTCCTTCCACCTTGGATGTGATAGTCTTTTAACAGAGCATGGCCTCACAGATTGGGCTTGCAGTGTTTGCTATAGCTTGTGGAGTACATTTGGGGTGAGATGATTTGGGGCCTGATTCTCATCTGCACTGAAGTTTCTTCACCTTGCTCTGATGGCACAAGGGAGGGAAAGTATAACAACAGCCCTGCTTCCAGCTCCATGTGATGATGGGAATGTCTCTGCGTTACTCTGGTCTGATTAAAGTCCCTGGGAATCCAAAAATGACAGAGAGGGACTGGACAGATTTTCTCGTTGCCTCAGGCTATAGAGAATACAAAAGCACTGCCTTCCTCCTCTTTTCATAACTTCCAGTCCTGCCCCAGACACAGGAACAGAGTAATTGAGAACAAAGTCCCCGTTCCAGTGAGGTGTTCCAGTGCCAGCAAGGTTAATGTCCAGGGGCAGGCTCGTGGAGAGAGCAATGCTATGTTTACTGCTATGGCAAGCAGCTCTTCTGATGCTGTACTCACTCAAGCTACCAACAAGGGTCTAATTTCTGCTCCTCAAAAAGCAAAGGCATAGCAAGTTGGTCATTAAAATCTGCAGCAGCACGCATGTGATTAAAATGTTAATGTCAATATTGTAATCAACGTCTGACTCAGAGGACAGCTGGTAAGAGACTTGATCTGTAATGCTTAGCCCCAGTCACCTGATGCAGACCAGGGTTACAAAAAGGTTGTGCCCCATCACATGGCAGGGATTGGCATTCACTGGCTCCTGTGGCTGCCTGGGGAGGGAAAACCAGATCAAATACAGGAGCAGTATTGATAAGTTCAGCTACGCCTGCGCTCCAGCAAGAGGAAAGCTTTCCTATATATATCCTTGGTATCAGCTAAGCTGCAGCTCTGTGGTAAAGATACTTGAGTGTGTCCTCTCCACCTACAGTGCTGCCCTGGTTGTCCTCCTTTCTTGTCTCCCTGGCCCATCTCTCTTGCTTCTTTTGGAATTTCCTGTGCTAGTCTCTATCTGGCTGAATTTGATCCATTTAAGCCTGTAGTAAATTTTGCCTGGTTGTTGTCTAAGCACCCAAAGAGCTCTAGTCTGCAAAGCTTCTTTGCAGTAAATTCAGGATTAATGAAGAAGGCCTCTCTATTGTTGGAATGTCTAATACAATTATGAACTGAATGAAGGGACTAGGCAGCAGAGGAGGGCTCCCAGGTTTGTGGCAGGGAATTGTCTGTTTTAACATCCATCTGTTTTCATTCTCTCTGATCCATTATCATTCACCTAGAGTTAGAACATGATGAATATCATTGTGTAGAAAGCCATTTGATGCTGGGGGGAAAGAGAAAAAAAGAAAATCACTGTAGGTCTGCCTTCTATTGAAAATGTGAAATTGCCTTGGTGGAAGGAAAGGCAGGATTGCTTCAGAGATGCTGCCTCAAATAGAAGCATCCTTTCACGTGTGGGCTCCTTGATTCTCTTAATTCCAGTGGATGATCCTTCTGCTGCATCTTTCAGCAAACAAAAGATACGTATGTAAAAAATTGGGGTAACGATGGATAATCACAGTACTGCTGAATTTGTGGAGTTAATCAAAAAAGATGATGTATTCCCACCTTTCCCCAGAAGGCACCTTTTGTTTACCCTCACAGTGACATTAAAATCCTGTATATAAGCACCTCAGCTGCATCAGAATCTTGATGACCCTGCTGACAGGAAATAAAGGAAGGAACTTTACAGGCAATTTCCACTGTCCTTGTTGGTCAGCAGATTTGGAAGTGAATGAAAAAAAGAACTGGAAATGCATATTAATGATGGAGGACCTACAGCACCATGGGACTGAAATGAGCACTACCACGAGGAACTGTCAAAAATTCCCCAGTTTAGCTTTTTCAACAACTTGTCCTTATGTAAGGAAATTGCCTTGCAAATGAAAGGACAGGCTCACCAATGTAAAAAGAGCTTGCTGAGCTCAGTGTAAATGCTCCTTTCAAGAAAGTGACTCTTAAAATATTGGTAAAGCAAACACAGTTGTTAAGTTCAATTCGTTGTTTAACTGTGTCTGAACTCCAGCTCTTTCACTGCAACCACCCCCTGGATCTTGGTTATAGCTTTAAAATACTGTACATTATAGTCCTGTCCCTCACAGAAGCAAGAAAGAGAGCACCCCACTGGAAAGCCACAGCCTGGAAAACTCCCTGACTCCCCACAAGTCTGAAGTTACCTGAGGAAGCAGCGAGACTTGTTTAATCAGCACACAAAAGATGATCGGATTTTATTAGGGCACCAATGACACTGACACGAGTGTGATCGAGGCATGCAATGCATGGTTGACTATCTGCATTAAGAGGCTTAGTACTACATGTGGGATTTCTACCTTTGGGTTTAAATTGCTTACATTTAAATGACGTTTCTATGCTCTATTTAAGCTCGTTTCAGTGAGGTAGGGCAAAGCTGTCAGCAGACAGCAGAAAGCCTTCTAGAAGAGCCTGTTGGGGCCAGGTGGAAGGAGGCTAGTTTTGGAGTGCTCTGTTATTACAACTAGATCAGGAATGTAAGAAAGCAGAGGAAAAGCAAGCACTGCAGTCCCCATGTCAAAGCCTTTGATGAGTGTGTTAGACACCCATCTACCAGCCTGAGGAAGCCACCATCCCTGGCGATGGTGAACCAGAACACAAGTGGAAGTCGCAAGAGACTCTTTTGGCTTACCTTACTTCCATGGCTCTGGCTAACACTGAATTTCCTTCATGGATTTCCCCGTTTATTTATGAAGCTTGGTGGACTTCTTCACATTTTATTTCTCTCACGTCCAGAACCGGAGGCTACTCCTTGGCAAAGGTGAAAGCTCTGAAGACACGAGGAATGAAGCCAAGTCAGTCAAATGGAGCAAAGCCAGCCATACACAAGGAAGGGAGTACCCAGGAGCAATGGTAACCTGCAATAGTATCTGCCTGCGTGCAATAAAAGATGATAAAAGGAGGATTAGGTCCTGCTACCATTGTGATATGTGGGACAATCAGTGCTCTGCACCAGGGCCGTGATTGACAGTGTTATCCCTGGGCCTGGGCATTGCACAACTGTTTGGTTAGCCATCAAGTCAGACCCTTTTCCAGGGAAGTACTCAGGGACCAAGCCTTGGCCAAAGTGGTCCTGGAGAGAAGAAAGGGCCTGACACAGCAGGGAAACAAGAAGGGAACTGCATGAAGCCATGCAGCCTTCTTCTGCGTTGCAGAGCTTGAATGAAACCTCAGCAAGATGGATGGACGGGGGAGCAGGGGGTGATGAACGAGAAGGGTCTCCCACCTCCATCTCCATGACCCTGGCCTTCACCCTCTGCCCTCCATGTCCCAACTACAGCTCTTGCTAACCATCTCCTCTGCCCCTGTACCCTCATCACCAGCTTGTCCCCTTCTTATCCCCTAAGTTGTCCATTGACCCCCAGATTGTTCCTTGGCTCAACTTTCTGATCTTCCCAAGTCCTTCAGACCCTCCTGTGTCCCTCAGTTTGTCCTCAACCACTAACTCATCCCTTAGCTCCTTCCCTGTCCCTGGCTCATCCTTTGACCCCCAACCTGTCTCTCAGCTCATCCCTCGCCCCTCAGTTCATCATTTAACCCCCAACCCCTCCCACAGCTCGTCCTTGTCCCCAGCTCGTCCCTCGACCCCGGCCAGCCCCTCTCACCGCCCCGCAAGAGTCTACTGGTGGTGCCTCCCCTCCATTTCCCGGGCCCATGAGGCGAAAGAGGGGCAGAGTGGGTGGCCTGGCCACGGAAGATAGAAAGTGTGAGTCGGGGTGAGGGAAAACTTTTGTCCGGCGGCGAGGGCTCGGGCAGGCCGCGGGACTACTCACCTAAACCCCCACTCCCCGCTGAGATGAGCCGAGGCAAGGCGGGGAGGCGGGGGGCGGTCTCGCGGTGGCGGCGGGGCGGGAAGGAGGAGGAGGAAGGGGGGGGCCGGGGGCACGGCCGGGCCTGCGCCGGGGAATGACGCGCAGCTGGCAGCCCTGCTCATGCGCGGCCGGCCGGGCGGTGCTAGCGCCGCGTCCCAGCTCGGGGNGCCGAGTGAATCCGAGGTGTCCTCGTCCTGATCCAGATATATTCCCCCCCTTTTTTGGGGGGGTGTTTTTTTTTTCTCCCCTCCTCTTCCCGTCTCTGCTTTTTTGGGGGCTTGGGGGGGGCGGGGGGTGGAAATTTGTCAAGGTCATTCCGTGGATTTAATATTTTTTGTGTGTGTGTGTGTGCCGCTCGCCCCACCGCCACCCAGCCTTGCTCTGTGGATTATCATCGCCCTGGATCCGAGGGTCTGAACAGCAGGATTTTTTGGTTGTTGTTGTTGATTTTTTTTCCCCATAAATTATTATTGTTATTATTAT
>VWZO01005051.1:141694-245785 GCA_013396975.1 Bucco capensis
CCCCCCCGGTTCGAGGAGTTTGTGTTTGCATTGCCAAAATGTTACTTTATCTGTCTCCGGAGATTGTTAGCAAATGGCTAGTGTTTGACATTTTGTGGAAAAGAGATGTTTAAATGGATAATAATCCCTTGGTTGTAATTCCCATTTTTGAAGTAATTGAACAAATTCTTCATCTCTTGTTGACTGTACATATTTTTCTGGTGTTAATAGGCTGGCAAAAAATATTGCTTGTCTAACTTATTACAAACAATATTTGCTGAGCAAATACTGCCTGCCTTGTCTGAGCAGAGTTAAGCAGAGCAGGAAATTTAATGTTTTCAGAGGGGCATTGACAAGCTGAGAGTTTGGCTTGTGATTCCTGTGTTGTTTGTGTATGAGGGGAGGAAGTGAGTTGTTGAGAGAAAGCACCTAACGAGTTGCTTGACAGGCATAAGAACATGAATTCCCAGTAAATATGAGCAACCCTCCTGCCTTTGCCCACGTTTTTACTACAGTGTGTCAAAGCAAGTGGGCAAAGTTTGGGGTCCTCTTGTCAGGTTTCCTGTCACTTGTGTGTCTCTTAAACCCATGTTAGGGTGATGAAAGGTTCTGTACAGGCTGCTGAGCAATCTCAGATTTGCCCTGGGATCCCCAACATCTTTGGTTCAGACTTTGAGATCCCATTTTGTCTGTGGGCTTTGGTTCTCCCCCAGCCCACACCTCCTGCCACACAGGCCTCTGGGCTCTGGTGGCACTGTGGCTAGAGAGGGTTTTTGGCTGTTAGAAGCAACTTCTTGAAGTCTCAGAGATTGTCCCTGTGCTGCCATGGAGGTGTCAGCAGTGGCCTTGGCCATCTACCCTGATGTCACACTGATGAAACTTCTGCTTGGGGAGCTTGGGCTTTTGCTCAGGAGGGACATCCAGCCCAGCAGTCCTTGAGCAGCACTAGTGTGTAGGTACTGGTGTGGGGAAGATGATGATTTGTGTTAGCTTGGCCCTGGCTGTTCTTTGGCCTTTTGTGGCATTGTTTGTGGGTGTTGTCCTAACAGGAAAGCCAACTACTTTGTCTATGCAGAGCTGATAAGGAGCGAGCGATCCGCTTCATGTGCCTCTAAAACAAGCCATAGACCTGTCTGTATCTTTTTTTCTTTCTTTTTTCCTTGGCTCTGCTCTTAGTCAAATATGCATCAGCAGAGAGGTCCAATTAAACCCCTGAGTCTCTACTGAGCTGTCAGTGAAGAAAGTAAAATTCATTTTCCTGCAGAAATTTTCTACCATGATGAGCACATTATCAGGAAATAGAATTCAAATGATAGCACAAGTCCCTTCAGGGCTGACAGGGACAACTCTGGGCTTTTCAAATGGGATAAGCCTTGTTATCAAATCAACCAAGCCATAACCTTGATAATACGGCGCATGAGGGTAGAAGGTGACCTTAACTCCTGCCACCCAAAAGTACATCTGTCTGTGGAAGCACTTCTGCTTTTTCCTTTAAAATCTATGTGTATGTCATTACAAAACTATCTGCTTTCAGATGCTTGCAAAATACTTGATTACCACCTAAGCTTAATTGATTTCTACTGTGCTTACCAGCTCACAAGAGACTGTGTGTGCCTCAGCATCTCAGATGGTGATTGGCACCTTGGAGGCAACAGTGAGAACAGAATTCACCTGTTTCTTTCATGTGCTGAACTAGAAGGTGTGTTGTGTTGGTGATTCTGGAGAGTCATAATGATCATGTGCATTTTGCAAATCCCAGTAATGCTAAAAAGCAGAAAATACTCTGCATTGTGAGAGTTTTTCTGTGCAGCACTGCCTTTGGCCATGGGTGATGTCTGGTGGATTTGATGCAGCAGCAAGGGAAGGAGATTATTAAGGCAAAACTACTTTGAAGCACTGTATGCCTGTGTGAATGATGCATGGCGTGTGGTGTGGAGCTGTGTTCTCTGGTGAACTGCACTCCAACAGGTGTTTTTTTTCTGCTTTGGGAGGAAATCTGCCTTTCAGTGTGTACTTACTCTGCTCTGTGATGATATTTTGACAATAAGAATTGAAACCTCTGTTCATGGAGGGAGAGAAAGACTAAAAGTGAGTACACAGCCTAGGGACAGTACTGAACTGAGAAAGTCTGTTTGATTTAATTTCTAATCCTGAAAGGACCTTTTGTTGGATATGTGGTAGTTGGTTGTGATCCTTTCTTGTGTTGTTCTAGGTTGGTTTGCCACTTGATGTTAGTGATCTGTGATGATGGTTAATAGGCTAGCAAAGCTTTGGGCTTCCCCTTGGAAATTTAGGTTTCTCAATGGTTAGGCAGAACTTAATGGTAGGAGCCTTTGGGAGAGGTAAAGTGGTTTCTTGTTTGGTGTTCTTTTAATCTCAAAATATTGTGAATTCCCCTTCCTCACTGAAGAAAATTCCCACTACTGATGTTCCTGTAAATAAAGGGTGCTTTATAGAATAAATCTCTCTCTATATATTTCTTCATGTTGACTTGAGAGTGTGAGCAGTTAAGGTTGATGCTGAGGGATGGCTTTATGAAGTCTCCTTTAGCTCTTTGCTGTGAATAATAAGCAATCTGGATTTTGATTTAACTCAGTGTGGCAATGTTTCCTTTGGCAGTTGTCTGAAAATACTGTATCATGTTTCAGTGATACTTGTGACCCAACTTAGGGATCCCCTATCCTACTATTGTTCAGATAAAGACAGAGCTGATGAGCTATAGAGTAAATGAAGGGAAAAAAGAGCCCTCAGAGAAGCCAGCAGCCCCTCTTTTCTGTGCATAACAAGTTAAAACTTCCCCTTTCCCTTCCTCTCAAGCTTCTAGTGTAAGTCTGGCTCCAGCTCTGGTTACATGCAGCTGATATGTGTGTGGGTGGTGGTGTTCTGTCTTGGTTTTTTAATACCAGACATGACTGTGGAGTTAACAACCTGGAAAGTGAAGTTTGCCATGACCTGCTGCATTCAGGTGGCTACTGGCAGAGCCTCAGGTGGGGGCTCCTGTGCTGAGGGGCTGGGCAAGAGGGGTTTCAAAGGGCATGGTCTGTGTGTGAGCATGTGTGTATATTCATTACGAAGCTGCTAATTATTCTTGAAGGTGATTGGTGAATCAGAGCGAGAGAATCTAAATGAGTGAGTTGGTAGTTGAGGGCTCTCTCTCTCTGATCAGAGCTGTTCCTTTCAAGTATGAAAAACAGCGCTAAAAGGGAACTTCATCAGCATGTTAATGAATGCCAGCTTGGAGAGCAATTGTTCTCCCAAAGTAGTTGGAAAGACAAGGGGTTGTGTTTGTTTTTTGGCTGTTGTTTATCATTTTTACAGATTCCAGCAAAGCTTTGGAATGCTGGATGGAAATGTTGATTTTCCTGGTGTTTATAAGGAATGTTTAACCTATTTGTAGCATCTCATGGAGAATCCACTTGCAGATGTATGTGGAGCAACATGCTGTACAGAAGTAGATCCCCTAGCTGAAGAGAGGCAGACCTTGAATTTGTGCATGTGGAAGTGGTGATGCTGCTTGCAAGTGGAGTTAGGGCCCAGCTGCATCTGGGACATGAACACTTTGCCCGCTCTGACTTTTGTTGATATCCACAGGTCTGGCAGTGCTAAATCTTAGCCCCTTCTCTGCTGTTTGCACTGGAGTGTGATGGAGTTTTAGAAAGCCTGATGGTGATAGGAGACTTCTGGACAGAATCCATAAGTTCTCCAGCTGTTATCTTGCTAAGGCTCTTTTCACATGTGTGTTATACACTGTGCTGTTACTGTTGCTCTGATCTCTCATTGATAAGAAGACCAGTGTATTTAACTGCAGCTTCCTGTTCCAAAGGTTTTGTGCTAGTTCCACTGACCTAGCCATGTAACTTGTCATTTATCATCATATCTCTATGGATGTACTTTGCAGCTTAGTTTTTTCCATAGTTAGTCTTAGTTTTTAAATCAAGTTTCTAGATAATATAAGTACTTTTTCCTTCTACTTAATTGTCAGGTGACGTGTCTCAAGCTGTTATTTCTAAGGGCTTGTTATTCCTTTAAAAAGGTGCTCATAACCTCAGGGAAGCTAATGATTTTGTGGATAGTGCTCCAAAGGCTCTAAATGCCTTTTGGTTTTCCTGCAGGCTTGTTAGCCTCCATTGATTTGTTCTCCTAGATGTTGATTTTTGTTTTGCATCTTGTCCAAAGTGGGTACTTAAGGTATTTTTGTTGTTGCTGAGGAATAAGAGGCAGTTAATGCAGATCTAAAAGAGCAGAGTGAGCTCAGGAAAGCCCTGAACTATCTGCTCAGTCAGGCCAGAAACCAAGAGAGCTAGGTTCCCTGCAAACCATGGTCAGGTGGTGGGCAGTGCTGAGGAAGGATCCAGCTCTTTTGTTGCAGCTGGAGTTCTCCGTCTCATCAGTAAAACTTGCTGAGATCAGTGGGTGTATTGCTCACACGAGAGCCAGCTGCTCAACAGGAGTGACCTGCTGTGTGGTGAGTCCAGCCCACGACCAGGGCAGTGCCTGCAGCTGGGTCAGACACCATGAAGTGCATTTAATGTGGCTATGATGGCAGCAGAGAAAGGAAGCTGCTTCTTTACCTGAGACTTGGCTGTGGAAATCCCAACCAAGCTCAGGAGTCACCCTCATCCCTACTTGAGGTCTTATTTTTAGCTCAGACTGCACTTGCCTGTGTCTGAAACCTGGGGTACAATATGAGGTGAAGCTTGCTGAAAGGTCAGCTGGGCAAACTACCACAGAGAAATACAGAAGTCAAATAAGAATTATTAAAAGAGCCCCTGCAGGCTGCTCCCTCTGCATCAGGCTTCACTAGACCTGGTGGGTTTTACATGTATATAGATCCTAGACCTGTGTACATCTTGGCTGGGGAAGGTGCTATGGAATTGTGCTTATTGCTTCAGCTTCTCTAGCTTCTTTCTGGTCTTTGGGATACAGGTTGTGGGGAGCAGAGTGTAGCTTTTCTGGGGTGCTGCAGCAACTACTTAAGAGCAAAGAGTCTCAGCAGGGCTGAAACACTGTGTCCTGCTTGATGCAGTATTTTTACCATGAGGGTTTGAAATACCGGATGTAGGACGTGCACCTTGGTATCAGCTGTATGTGAACATCCAGCTGTAAGTGAGAACAATTTCCAATTCACTGCACTTTAATGCCTCCAGTTTATCATGGTAAAGGTATAAAAGAGTTTTATGTAGGTGAAGTGGCTCTTGCTGTTTAAATATCTTCTGGCTCTGCAGTGTTCAGCACAACAGGGGCTGTGACCACTCCAGCCCTGATCCTCACATAGAGAAGAGAGGGAACTCTTGTACTGCCTCTGTTCCATCTCCTTTAAAAAGACTCTTTTCCAAAACTAATGAACTACTAAGAATACTGAAAGAAGAGTCAGTCTTTCTGCTATTCATCCAAAATATTTCCAATGGAGGAGAGGGTTAAACAGCTTCTAAGCCACCTAGGCAAAACCTGTGTTCAGTTGTCAGTCCAGTTCCTCTGGTGCAAGCAATTGTGAAAGCTGGGCAGGTCCAAACTGCACGGGCTGCAGGGCTCTCCCACCCTGCACCCAGCCAGGCCAGCAGCCCTAATGACAGGTAAATAAGTGCCTGGCAGTTTTTGGAGTGTAATTATTTTGTACTGAGTGACTGGCTCCAAAGTTCAGAGCTACCTGGTGAAAAGGAGCGCAGGGGTAGCTATGTACATAGGGCTTGCATCATCCAAGATGAATAGAGAGTGTTTCCTTTGCAGCTCTCTGCCTTGCTTCAAGCCAAAAAGGGACTAAACGTGAACAAAAGTTGCATCTGCAAGGTCAGTGGTTGGCATGGATAAGGGGATTGAAGGGATCAAAATGATTTCCCTGCACTACTGGCTGCAAAACATGGGCTTATGGCACCATTCCTGTCTCTCCCTTTGTGCTCAGAGCAAAGCTTTTTTAATCTTGTACTGGCTATCTATAGTTATGCCACACAAACATGGCAATTTGAAGTCAAATGCTCTATTTTGGGGACTGAAGGGCAAGGGAGCTGTGTTTGGGCTCCTCTCCTGTGTCCGAAGTCTGCCTTGCCCTCTCTGAAAGGGTTGTGATAGAGAGGCAAGTTGGATATCATTGCATTATCTTCATCTCCAAGAGATCTTCTTTCTAGCTTCATAAAAACAAGGCTGTAATTGTTTGGTGGTTGTTTTTTTCCCCCCAATTATAAATATGAATTGATTGACTCTGATGTTAGTGTGTCCCTGACCTAGCCTGTACTTAGTGAGGAGATGCTTAGGCTAGGAGACTAGTGGTAAAGAAGACTTAGACTTGTGCAGCCCAAGTTGGGAAGCAAATGGTAATTTAGGGCTTCTGGCTCTTCAGTGGGTTGTGGTGTGCTGGCAGACACCAAGCTCCTTTCTGTAACTCCTCCTGTTGGCTAGTCAGGCTGCACTTTCTTTCTTGGTAGCTCTTCTTTGTACAGAGAAGCAAAAACCCCAAAGGATTTCCAGGGGAGAGCTGTCTCAAACCTTACAATGACATCAAGTGCATCAGCTAATAAATGTGTTATTGCTGTTGATTCTTTTGGTGGCTCATAAATGTCTCTTGCACTGCTGTTGAAGAGGATGTGAAGCCTCTTTATTCCACTTAGCCTGAGCACATACTTGCACTCAGGGGGAGCAAGGCTCAGGATAGTATGTGGCTAAGAGATGTTTATGGAATCAGTCAAACTCGATATAGAATGATTATGGTGTTTTGACAGCTTGTTAATAGCTTGCAACCATTGGAAGAAATGGAATTAGAGTGTTCTTGGTCCTTGATGGAACCGTGGCATTTCTTTCAGCTTGTAAAATTAAAGAAAAATGTGAAAGGCACAAAAATAGTTGAATGTGGTACCTGGGAAAAATGATGGGCTGCTTAGTTGAAAAAATGCTTCGTTTTGGTTCAAGTTCTTTGCAATTCACTTCTGTCTGCTTCCCTGTATCTGTAAGGGAGATGGAAGAGGGCTGATTTCACCCCAAATCTGCCTGGGAGAGGGGTTTTTGGGTGTCACTCACTACTTCATCTTATCTGTGAATGAAGTGGAAGGAAAACCTAGTGAGCATTAGACATGAGAGGAAAGTCTTGTCACCTGTAATGACTAAAATCCCCTGAAGTGTTGCCAGCATGTACTTTAGGAATCATATAATTATGTGATTATTGAAAGAGACATAAAAGACCTCATGGCAAAAACCTTAGAAAGGGGAAGGGAGGGAATCCATATGCAAATGAAGATACACAGAATTTGCTGTCTCTTTTTTTTTTCCCTAGTTATTTTTCAGTCCAAAGCTCAGTAATTGCTTTTATGGGGATTACTTAATAAAACTGGGGCATGCAAAAGAGGGAGAAATTGTTTATGCCATGTCACGGGGCTGGCTTGCAATCCTATGGAGTTGGATGGAGTAAAAATGGATTTTTGAAAAGTAAAACTGCAAAGTGGGTTTTTTGCTAACAGAAAATAGCTGTTTGTTGTAATGTTATCCTACAATAAAAGTGTTTTGTGGTCTGGTGGTTAGCAGAGGGGTCCGGAAGTCGAGATAACGGGGTTTTCTTTCTGACTCTGCCACAAGTTTCCTCTCTGAGCTCTGGGCAAGTCTTTTCATTGCTGCCTCTGTCACCTTGGCTACTGGTCTCATTGCTTGGGTACCTGAGGGGAAGCTGCATTTGCCACTCAGGGAAACTCTTGTCACCCCTGGCTCAAGGGAGCAGTCTTGTCTTTCAGCCCTGGTACATGTAACTTGAAATGCATGTTGTGTGGTGGGAGAGCCTTGGATGAAAGAGCTGCTCATGCCATCTTTGCTTAGGAGCCATGGCAGCACTCCTTGTTTTGCCATTTTTTTTAGGGTGGGGTTGTGCTTGTCCATGGTCAGATGCTCCCAGGATGGGTTCTGCATGGGTACAAGCACAGCACACTGACACTGCTCGTGGCTGAGTGCTGGATGTTGTAATGGGGAGCAAGTCTGTGCACTAGTGTCTTCTGGTCTTGCTTGTCACTTCAGTAACTTGCAGCCAAAGTGGAAATCTTCCTGTGTGAACTGCTAGTGAAAATGTTGCACCTATGCTTCATCTCAGGTTCACATGAGGTGTACAAGCATCTTTCAAGTGGGATGTACTGACACACTGAGCTCTGGATATCACTGCAAGTGTAAATGTAGTGTGAAATTTCCCAAGCTTTAGTTCTCTCTCTCTTCTTAGAATTAAAAATACAGGCCTTGACTTAGCACTTCTTAAGCTCTCCTGGGCTTCCTCAGACCTTACTGAAGCTCTGGATTTATAATCTTGCTTCTTAGAGAAGCACTCGTTCATGCATTTACTAGGAAACTCTCCTGATGCAGAACAGATCTGTATCTCAGGAGAGATTTTTTTTTTGTTGCAAGATAGGCAAAAACCCTCCTTGCTTTTTTCTGAGATTTAGCTAAAGCACTTGATGTGTTTAACAAAAAACCAAACCAAACAAAAACACCACCAAAAACCCCCACAAACCCCAACCAAACACAACCTGCCATGCTGCTAGTAGTGTTGAGTTACTGAATATTTTGCAAGATCTCTCCAGGAATGAGGAATACAGTTGACTCTGGTATTCTAGCTTGAAATTAAATTATACCAAATTGTGATCTGAGTTTGCTCATGTGATTTTGAGCTGAAACTGACAATGGCTTTCCAGCCAGATGGATTCCATAACTCGCCTGCTGTCAGCTCATCCATCAAACTGTGCAGATGTCTCTATGTTCCTTCTAATGTGCACATGGTGATGTTGCTGATAACCTTGTTCAAGCCCTAGTCCTGCTCTCTGGGCAGCCTCCTGGGGTTGGTGGTGAGGGTTTTGTGTTTGCAAGCTGTCTGTGCAGGTACTCAACAGGAGTTTGGAGTTGAGCTGCTTCCTCAGATCCTTTCCATTGCATGGAGATGGCTGCATCTGCAGAGTCAACATAACTTGTGTAGACAGAACCTTTTTGGGATGACTTTGATACAGGTGCTGATGTTCGCAGTGCTGTTTGTGTCGAGAAGGTTAATGAAACAGAAATGAGAGCCTCTGGGCTCCATGTGGTCTGTTAACTTGGTTTCATGCAGCCCACAACTTGTCTTCTGCATGGTTGGATGATACTAGGTCACATAGGGTTCATGACTTAGAAATTAAAGTTTCATCTGCATCTAGGCAAAAGTGCTTGCAGGACTTGATCAGGAGAAGGTTCTCATGCTTGTTGTGAAGTCATCTGTATACATTTTAGGCTTTTTGCAAGACAAGATGATCTCTTTGCCAGCTGTTGGATGGAGGGTTGTTGAGAGCCTCATGTTATCATCAAGCCTCGGCGAGAAAAGGAGCTTGTGTTTTGGCAAGTGTATGACATGCCATTTCCAAAGCAGAGGTTGTGAACTCCTGTGATGAAGCCTGTGCAAACTAATGTAAACTCCCAGATGATACCTCAAATAAACAACTATATGGAGTTTCTTCTCTCCATAGCTTCCCAAGAATTATTTCTGAACTTGTTTTTTTCTTAAAAAACCAACCTGTTTACACAAGCTGTTTTTAGGCAGAGCTTCTTTGGTTTCTTAGCTTCAGCACTGTTGTGGCCTGAGAAACACATTCATGGGTTGTGAAGCCTCTGAGCACATGGCTTGCTTTTCCTCCACCCAGGATTTGCTCAGGGTTGTCATCACTGGCCTTATGAAGTTCCTGCTCTCTAGGCACATACTGCTCTTGTTCTGCAGCTTCAAGGCAAGCCATGCTACTGGGGTTTAAGATCTTATATTTCTCTTGATGATTGCAATCTTGTGTTGCTTGAATGAAGCAGGCACTTGTGGGTTTCCAGGGAGGGTGGGCAGGGGCTGAGGTCTTTGCTTCCTGGTCAAAATGTATCCATGGATTTTCTTTAGCAAAACAGATGCTGCAGACAATCCAGGACTAGGAATGTCATCAGGTTACTGAGCTTCTGCCTGAAGGTCAGCTGGTTGTGACTGTTACTAAATAGCTGTTTGCTGACCTGTTGGTGGTCTGCACTTGCACACCATGTCTGGTTGCACGTCTTCAGTGGAGTTTAGCCATCAAGATGTGTCCCTGACAGGCATGTGTTTTATGCTACTTCTCTGTAACTTTGGAAGGTCAGTACAACCTGTAAGGATATTCATTTGACCTCCAAAAAGGACAGGGTGTAAACTGCTAGTGTTCATCTGCGTTAAGTACAATGTACTTAAATCAAGTTACTGAGTGTACTTAGTGGGTCATGTAGGTTGCCAGAATGATGTGTCCTTTCTTTTTTGACACTTAGATAGCAATTGGCAGATTTTCCTGCCACCACTTAACTGCAGTTGCTTGGAGATGAGAGGTTTGTGCAGTGTACCAGCAGCACTGAAAGACAACAAGGAAATGAAACTTGCCTTCATTTAGGATATTCCTTGGTTTGATTTTTATGTGCTTCTGATTTTCTACTAATTACCAGTAGGTGTATTTTCACTGTGCTTGCCAGGGTAAAAAGAAGCAAGTCCTGAGGAGAGGGAATAGATTTTTGTCTCGAGTGCTAGATGAATTCTTTTTGTTCTTTTACATCTCTTGCCTTCTGTGCATGTGTGTGTTAAAATTCCCATCCCTTGTTTATAAGTGTTTAGCAGATGAAGTCACTGGTGTTTTTCTTAGTATTACCTTTGCAACGTTCAGAACATAAGCAAAATGTGATTCCTTGCTCAGTCTCTGCTGAATACTGTAGGAATAATGAGTCTGTGCCTAAAGCATAAACCCAGACACAAAAAGCATGCCAATAAGAAGAGACACCAAGGAGGGGAGGAATACAAAGTGTAGCTCATTTTAGCATTTCTACTGCAGCATCTGTGTACATTTTGGGGGGCTGGGAAGGGGTTAATCATGGTGCCAAGCTGGCCTTCCTGATAGCAGGGAGCAGAAAGTGGTGTGGATGTGGAGGGTTTCCCTTCCCCCCGGCAGAGGGATGCCTTGGAGAAGAGTGGCAGCTTGTAGCAGTGTCGTTTAACTAGCATGCTGATGGAAGAGAAAAAGCATGGGGAGAAAACCCCCAGCTTTGTGTCTTCATGACTATCAAGCCTTTTCAAAAAGAGTAAGTATCTTCCTGATGCTGATGAAAGGAACTGAAATAGGCTGGAGATTTTCCCCTTGCTTCTGCTTCCCAGGCAGCTGCAAAGCTGGAAACATTCAAATCCTTTTTGTGGGGGCTGCAGCTACCTTACAAGAAGGTCAGAGTTTGGGATGCAGCTGAATTATAAGGTAAAATGTTTGCAGTGATGTAGCTTGTCAAGTTATAGAGCTGAATAAACTTCCAATGTCATCTACATTTGACTGCATTTAATCTTCAACCTGAACAATGAAATAGTCTTGTTTTCTCTTTAGACTGTGGTCACTGAAATGATTTGTCTCTGCTTTTAAATAAAAAATGAGAATTTGGGTGCCTAGTTAGTGTTGCTCCTTTTAATGTTGAAAGTTCGTCCTTTGCCCTCACTCTTCTTAATGTAGATTTTTGTAAACAGCATCTAAAAATGTGTCTGAAAAGACCTAAATTAGTGTTGATATTTCAGTACCTGGACTTATATTAAACTTTTTGAATAGAGCAGCTGGGTATCAGCACTAAATGTAAAGAAAATTGCAGCTATACCCAAAATGAATGCATGTAATTTTAATTGGGAGTAGGGAAAGAAACAACCCCAAAACTTCAGACTGTATGATTTGTTGGTGTGGTGCTTGCCCTGTGGAGGGGAAGGGGAGAATGATGTTTAATTACTGCAGAGGTAATACCTTACTCATGTCTGTGATTTATATGCTTACCTACTCAATTCATGACTTGGGAAAAATCTGCCTAGGCAAACACATCCTGGCCAGGCTAGGTATCCGTTTGGTTGATGTTATTTTAAGTCTGGTAAAGCATTGTTCACACCTTCTTGGAATGTAATATGGGAATGACTGGGAAACCCAATCTCCTTGCCCAGAGCAGCCCTGCTCTGACACAGGGATTTATTTCATGCATGGTGGCCTAGCCACCAAACAAACGTGCAGGAAAGGGAAGGATACCAAATTGAAAGTGACAATTAGGCAAACATTCCAGTTGAGGAAGAAGTAAATTCCTCTCTTTTTCCATGTGCTCAGCTTCAGAGCTAGTGAGGAGCCTGGTGGGGGTTTTGGGCTGTGTGTTTATAGCTGTCCTATCTCTCTCATCTTGGCTGCTTCTTGTTTCATTCTCTTGCTCTCTCCCTTTTTTTTTTTTCCTCAGTTTGACCTTATTTTCCCTTTTGTTCCATGGAGTAGTTCAATCTTTGTACTGCAGGCTTTGTTTACCTTGCCAGAGAAAATGTTAGCACCCTTCCCTTTAGGAGCCCAGGGCTGCTCTCCTCCATCCCTCTGTACTCGGGTGCAGGAACAGGGAGGCTGATGGGGTCTGCAGCTCTTGATTCCAAAGTTTTTGGCTGGTTTTTAAGGGAAGGGAAGATGGTGAGAGAAAGGAGCATGCTGTGAAAATCACTCTGTGTTTAGACAGACACCTTTTCACAAAGCTAAACAACTCGATCTTCCGTGCTGTTGGGTAATTCCCACGCTTGCAGAGTTAGGGAGAGAGGGAACAGGGAGCTGGGGCTGTGACCACTTTAATCTGACATAAGTACATGGTTTTTGCTGAAGGGGATGGTCCTTTCCTGCCCTGGCTGCTTGTCCTGATTACCTCCCTTGTGCCAGCACTAGCATTTATGCTGCCAGGAAAACTAATTCCCTGGTTCCCTGATCTGGCTCGCTGCACAGCCACGCAAATGCCCTTCTGGCACAGGGGAGAGGGGGACATGGAGCAGATGTGTATTGATTAAAGAAACCCTGCAAATGTGGCCTGAGCCTTTGTAGCAGGATTAGAGCTGCGTGTTCTCTCTGGGGTTTAGGTCATTTAAGTCAGGGGTCCACAGAAATGGGTGGTGTAAAATGGTGCTGGTCTCAGTTGAGCTTGTGAAGTTGGGATGATGTGATCATTGATGGGGTATTGGGGAGTGGCTGATGGTAGAAGGGATTACTTGGAAAGAGAAAACCTTTTTTTTCAGTTTAATTGCTCTAAACCCCCTGTTTCTACCTTGTTTTCACTGATTAGTTTCAGTGTGACAGGGAGAAAGAAGAGACAAGCTTTTGTTTGTGCTTGGTGTGGGTGAGGTATCTAACCCTCTTGATCAGAAGGTTGAAAGTAGTTCAGTCTGTTGATGGCATTTGTATCTCTGTTCACACAAGAACTCCATCCTTTTAGCCTTCTGTTCTTTTCCTCTCCTCCTGTTTTTCTCTACTGTATCCTGGGCATGTGTTGTGTAAAGGAGAAGCCTGTGTTGGATGTTAAATCCAAAGAGTGGGGGAAGAAGCAGCAGCTCTTCTCATCAGTGTCATTTTCCCTGCTGGAATCCCAGGGAGGGATTGAAGAAAGTGTCAGGAGGATAAGATTGGTGTTTGAGCCCAGCTAAGCGCTGGCTCTGCTGCAGAAAATGCTTTTAGTGGAGGCTGGCTGTGTGGGGAGGGTGAGAAAATGGCATGTAAATTGTGCAAATTTCTAAATAAAAAGCATTTAATTGCATTAAAAGAGGGGGAGGGACCCTCTTGTGTGCACAAGGGAGACTTCAGTGAGCGTAAGTAACCTCTGTGGCACAGTAGTCATTGACCTTGTCAAATCATGCCAGTGGAGGTCATGTGTGGTGAAGTGGGTTGCCACAGGGGATTAGCACATCTGGGCAGAGGGGTTTTATATCCGAGCGTGCATGCCAAATCCCATCTCCAGCAGTGCATATGGAGTCATCAGAAAATGCAAGGAGATGGGAAAGCACCTGCCAGAAATGCATGGGAGAAAACCTATCTGGAGCCAGGGGCTTTCTTGACCCCACTTGGAGTAGAGGCAGTTGGTTATGCCCTGGACTTTCAACTCCAATGAGAAGATGGACTTGAAGTTTAACTCTAAGAAATGTGCAGGCTTCCTTTGCTAATCTCATAATGAGATAATCTTGGACACAGGACTGTCTTTCTGCCTTGGTTTCCCCTCTGGTTTCATCCTGCCTACAGCTGTTGGTTTGGTCTGAGCAGGTACGGGTTGGAGGCTGATTTGCCACTGTACCTTTTGAGGTCAAGCACTTGAATTTTGGGCTGAAAATATGAATAGATGATGATGTTTTGTTTTGTATCTCAGAAGATAAGAAATGTAGATGACAGTGGTGTGTTGACTCCTACGTAGGACTTAATGCTTGCTGTCTAGATTAATGAAGATATTAGGCCCATTTCACAGATGGGAATGCCTGGAGCACAGGGAAAGCAAATAATTACTAGCAACTGATCCATTTGCTCTGTGCCTAGAAGGGAGAATATTCAATGCTTTAACTTTCCTGCTTTATTGAAGTGTTTAATAGAAAACTTGCTTGCATGGCACCCTTTAAGTGTAAGCACTTGAGTGTGAGGTTTAATACAGACCTGTTCTGCCTTGCCTCCTATATTCTTCTACAAATCTGCCTGAGTTGATTTAATTTCATATCCCACGAAGAAAGGATTAAAAGACAATTATCAATACTTCCAGCAGGAAAACAGTTGGTATCTTAGTAGGTAGAAGTGGCATTAAAGTTGAAGCTAGCTAATCTGTGTGTTTGCCAATAAGGGAAATTTGTTGCTGATTTCCTTTGCCTCCTAGATGAGGGGGAAAATGACTAAGTGATGGGCTAAATTTTCACTAGGCAGGAAAACATATGCTTTTTAGAAAGTACTGTTTGAATAACATCAGGACAGTGATGCTGAAGGTTGGTTACTGAAGGTACTCTTGTTAAGAGGGGGTGGCTGTCCTGATGCACAGTCAGGCTCACAAGTGGCACTGCTGGCAACACAGCAGATGCAACCCACACTAGGGTTTTGAGTGCCAGTGGCTTCCAAGGCTTCTTCAGAGGATACACAGATGACACTCTGACTTGTCACAGCAGCAGTGGAGCTCTGGATGGAGCATGGGGTCTCCTGCTTGCAGCTTTGTGGCAGTGCTCAGGGTACCATGTTGCATCCAGAATACAAGGTTGGACTTGTGCGAATGAAGTGGCGCAATTATGAAGCGGAGGAAAAAACCACTTGTGTGGTGGCTGTGATAGATTAGTCATTTTGTACCTCCAA
This sequence comes from Bucco capensis, assembly GCA_013396975.1. Lineage (NCBI taxonomy): Eukaryota > Metazoa > Chordata > Aves > Piciformes > Bucconidae > Bucco > Bucco capensis. The sequence goes on from VWZO01005051.1 coordinate 156,775, forward strand.
ATAGCCAATTATTCCTCTGACTGGCTTTTATCTGACCAATTTGCATGTGCAGTCATGGTAACTGGGTTGCAGATTAGGCACAGAATTTCCCGTGGATCTGATGTCACGTACACTCACTGATCCCTGAAAGCAAAATACATGGATGAGGGTTTCTGTGTTTATCTGCTTTGGGGTTTTTTTTTTTACTCTCAAAACCTTTTCACACTTGAAGGAAACAAGATGGCTCACTTTTATTGTAGTCTTTTTTTCCCCTCTAATATCTGACAGGACAATGTAAAGTGGTCCCAGCTCCAGAGCAGCTGCAGCACAGATTTCATTTGTATTGGCATTCTCAGCTGTGTAGTTTGAGAACACAATGTTTGAGGGCTGGGAACTCACTGGAGCTACAGTGTATTTCAGAGGAGATATGAAAGGGACGGGGGGAAGATCTGGAGGAAAGAAGGAAAAATAAACTGAAGCAGCATGGAGTGACCAAGGGTGAAATCCTGCCTCACTGAAGCCAATGTCAAAACTCTGTCTTCACTGGCGCCAAGTTTCCACATCTGCTGCTCTCTGATTCTGATCTTAACTCCACTGGTGTGCTGGAAATTAACAAATGGTAATAGCTTTAATATTGTACACCTAGAGAGCTAAGTGGAGTCATCATTTGAAGAATATTAATTATTCAGGTGGCTGAATTTTGCTAGTAGGTTAAGTATAAGCTCTGTTTCTTTCAGGGATTTGTGTCAATTTAGCATGCTGTGGACTTTGCAGAATCTCTGATAGGAACAGTCTTTGAAGTGGAGAAATGGTCTAAAATATTTGCCAACAGTCAGCTAGCTCTTTAAAAGCTCCATTTGCTTCAAATAAGCAAGCCCGTTTTAAAAACAAACAAACAAAAAGCAGTTTGCAAGTGCAAGAATAACAAGATACTTGTTCAAAAGTGCTTTTTTTTTCCCCCATGGGCTGCAGCAACTCGACGGTAGTTACCTTTGTCTCCAGTGGTGAAAGAAAAATAAAGCTAATAAAACAGTATCTTGCAACAGCATAGCAAATAAATTAGCTCATCTGTATGTAAGTTTCTTGCTACACCAAATTTAAACTGCTTAAGTATTTCCTCTTTTGATGAGAGGCAGAGGCAACCTTATCAAGGGTCTGTGGAACAATGCCTTGTCAAGCATTCAGCACTCTTCTGCTGGTTCCATGGAATAAAGGCTGTAAATTGAATTGTATTCTTCAGGAATTTCCAGGTGGGTTCCAGGGAGGCCTCCACATTGTGTTACCCAACTACACTGGTAGCTGAAGGAGCTTGTTTTGCATCATACACTAGTTATAGTGAAGTGTATGTGCATGCCTGAGCAGATGTGTGCTCTCTCTGCCATGTACTTAAAATAATTGGACCTGTCTTAGGTGTCTTGTAAACTCCTTTTTGTTCCTTTGCCTGGTTTTTGGGGGACTGACCTCTGCTGGCACTGTCCTTTTTTTCTTTGAACAGAGCAGCTTCTCCTGGTCTTGCATAAAACCTCCTGTTCAAACACTTACAAGGCTATAAGTACCTAGTTGAAGTTCTCTGAGCTATTTAAACTTATGAGGCTTTTCATGTCCTGCTTCTTGAACATCAATCTCTAAGTTTTAATAAACTGGGTGTGAAATGTAGTTTTTGCAAGTATTTTCCCTGCAGTAGCTACTCAAGAGCTCTTCTAAAATACTTTCAGCACAGCTGGGGGTGAGGCTGGAAAAATCAGAGTTGAAAATTGGGGCAGGTCACTTTTTCCCTCCTCTAGATAACTTATTTAATCTCTGTCCCTCTGATTCTTCTGGAAAACAAGGATAACTTATCTCAAGGTACTTCTACTGCTTACTAGTTGTTAGCCCTGCATGCAGGATCTTTTTGATAGGAAGTACATTAAGATTAAAGTACACTGTTGTGTTCTAAAGAGTTTGAGGATGAAATTTGTAGGCAACTGTAAGCTGTGTGTTTGTTTATGATAAAATTGGGAGATGAAGTATAAAGGAACAGACACTGATACTGGCCGTGTAACTTGCAGCTTTACATTACAAACAGCCTCTTGTTTGTGGTGATAAAGGCAAGAAATCCAGTGTATTCTACTAGCTACAAATAGCTGCATGGGGTAGAGCTTTTCACTCTGTAAAAATGAGCTTTCCTCAGTCTCAAATCAGTCTCTCAGCTGTTCCTGTTAAAAGGGTCTGGTCTCCACCTGTTTAGGAACTGTGAATTTTTGTTACTGGAACAGTAAAAAGCATCTTTTGCTGTTGAGCATCCTTTGGCTGGTGCTGTTCTCTCCTCCCCCACCTTTTTCTACATTCTTAGGTTGTGACATTCCCTCCTCAATCCTTTAACTTAATAGCTGGAGAGTGCAGACAGCAGCATAGCAAGGCAGTAGTTGCTCTCAAGGATCGTTTTTCCCTGCTAGCTGTTCCCTGCCTCTCCTTGCTTCTGTGAAATGCTTGTGAATTCATCCTTTCTCCCCAGTGTCCAGAGCCCTGGCATCACTTGCTGATGCATCCAGGATTGCTGAAGCATGTGAGACATCTTGCAGAGCTGCCTAGAGCAGATTCCTTCCCCTGCATGCTGCCCTTCAGATTCCTGCCTCTCATCTTCCAGAGGTCTGCCAAGTGCAGGGAAAAGCCTGCTGTACCCTCACAGGGGATTACTCACTCTTTCCACCCCCAGCTCTTCTAGATACTGTGTAAATATTGGGGAGAGAGGAGGTTTGGATGGATGCTGAGCATTTTTAGAGGGGGAAGTTGTCTTGGTAGCCTTGGGGGTATGATTTTATAAGTGATAGCTGGAGATGTCTCTTCACTTCTCTAACACATTCACTGTCTCTGAAGCTTTTTGGTGACAAGACTCAAAATTGATTTTTTAATCTTCCATGAAGGGAAAGATGAAAAACTGAAAGACAGTTTCTCCTCCATACTGCACACTTGGATATTTCTGGATGTGTGTCTATGGGTTGTCCTTCATTCCCAGCCCCTTCCCCAGAAGTAATTCATCATCTTGGTGTGCCATGGATCGTTCCCTTATGGTGTTGAGGCAGAAAATCTCACAGGCAAAACCCCCAAGCACCTAACCCCAAATCCACCCGAATTGCATAATGCATGTAATCAGGATTGTGAGCAGTTTGCTTCCAACTGGTGTACCATTGAACTTCTAATGTGTGTTAAATGTCTATGAGAGAGATGGTGCTAGTACAAGCCTCAGATCATGGGAAATGAGCAAAGGACAGTTTGGGGAGCTGTGTGAAAGGCTACTCTGAAAAGAGCAGAGGGCATATTTACTGGGCTCATATCTGGAAAAACCAGGAGAGTTATCCATGGAGCTGCTGTAATAATTGCTGCCAGGGCTGGTCTGAGTTCCTCTAAAGTCCTTCTATTAAATAAATTTGCATGCATAGCATGATATTAACATGTTTTCATCAGTGTAAATCTGGGCTGAGGAACTGTCTCTAGGACCTGCTAGAGCACTAGCTCACTACCTAAAGAGGGAATCTTGCAATGGCAGAGGAGCAGCAGGGGGAAAATATTCCTTTGACACTTTATTCCTATTGTTTTGCTGATATCTTTTTACTAAATGCCAGCAAAGAGCAGCCAAGTGCACAGCTGTAGAGAAGCAGGCAGTGGTGCTTGGTCTGTGGGTCAGTCTGTGTGTGTGGTGTGTACATGCAGTATATTGTTGCTGATCATTTTCTTCATCCTCTTTGTGTTGTCAGATTCTCTGTCTCTCTCTGCTCTCCATGTTCATCATAGCTGGGGAAATTGCAGGGAGAGTTGCACAAAGCTGCCTTTCTTGTCATTTCGACTTAAATCTCACGTGACAGTTGGACAGAAGCTGTTTTCACTGCTTCAAGTGAGGGGGAGGTGAACTGGGTGGTGGATTTTTAAAGAAAACTATATATACTTATTTTTCCTGTGTGCAGCTGGCTTGCATTCGTGGTAGTGTGGGCAAGGAAGCACCTCATTATGCAATCTAGATCAGATCTATAGTGGAGAGAGCTCCATTTCCTCCTGAGTACAGATTTATCCCCCTTGTCAGGAGAGTTTGGATGCCCCTGTGAGTTATAAGCCTCTTCTGATGAAGGGGATTGATTCTGCCTTCCCTCCCCTGCTGGTGGCTGCCAGGGGAGTTGGCTGCAGCAGGAGCCAGGGTGTGTTTTGCCTTATTATTTCTTCTTCTGTTTTATTTCTTTTTCCCTCATAGTGGGATGTTAGGCACAGGGTGGAGGAGTTTCTACATCACATTAATTGCTTGTGACACCACTCTGGGCTCTTTCCAGAGCTGACCAGCCAGGGCCAGTCATCACCCCTTCAGCATGGCCAGGCCGATCTGGGCTTGCAGTGCAGCCTGAGCCCTTTGCTCTTAGGAGGCTGGGAAAAACACATAATTGAACTGTGACTGGGATTTCCTGGCTGCAGTCCTGCCTCTTCTGGACACAGGACTGGCTGGGTACAGGCACTGGAGAGGCAGGCAGAGCCTTGCTCTCCTGGTGGGTCGCTAACACCATGGAGCTGTGCCCCAGCCTGGCCTTTGCAGCTGCAAGGAGCAGATTAGCAAACTGCAGGAAATGGCAGGGCTGTGCTTCCTCCATCTGCTGCTGCCTCTCCCAGGGGCAGGAGGGTGCCAGGGGGGTTGGGGTGGCTTCAGAGGTGGGATAGGGAGTGCTGTGGTGTGTATGGAGCTGCCATAGCCAAAACTGAAGGGCAGCAAGCTGAATTGCAGTGAATATGGAAAGAATAGAGAACTAATCATGCTTATTCTCCTCCCCCCCCTTCACCTCCTTCACTCTGAGGTTTCTGGCTTGCAGAAGGGGGGCTGGCTCCCATCTGGTTCCCGTGGGGCATTGCTCCTGCTGCCAGGGAGTGGGGATGGAGATGAAGGATCCTGAACAATAAAACATTCAGGCTGCAGGCTAGAAGCAGTCATGGAGCTGATCCCTGTGTGCTTGAGCTCCAAGGAAGCTCCTGGCCAACCCTCTCAGCAGTACCATGGTGCCTGCCACGTGCTTGGCTGCAGTTGTGTGAGGTCTGGTGAGCCAAGGAGAGGACTCATGGTCCTCCAACTGCTGTCCCTCAGGCTGGGCTGTAGACAATGAGTCTTTCTTCAACGGGTTGCATAGTGCTAGCTTTAAGTTGGTGAGCCCTCTGGCTACAAGTCCTGGTTTCTTGGCCTTGTGGCCTCAAAGAAGTTTGAGCATGAGAAGTTGGGAGGGCGTTAGGCCCAGCAAGGGTTAGCTGGGGACATGGCTGTGCTGCTGGGACACATGGGTCTGGCCCTCCTGTTGCTGTTGCAGCAGCTCTAAAGGGATTAAGCCTCAGGTTTGGGGTTGTTCTTTATAATTGCACTCTCCTTGGAGCAGCAGTTAGGACTGAGGTGCTGTGCTGTGGAGGGGAAAGAGGAGCAGTTGATACAGGTGTTTCACACCAGGTTGTCTTCAGTGTTATAGTTTTAGATGTGAAAGGTCTCTAACTGCAAATAATTCAAAGTAAATTTACTTCCTTGTTGATTTTGATCTCCACATCCCTGGACTTTGGGCAAGTTTGGGTCTAAAACTGAGGTTTTCTCTCCTCAGAGTCTCCTTTTCCCTCTTCTTTCTGGCACTTCTTGCTTGTTGCCACCCCAAGCTGGGCTCTTCCCCTGGCTGCCAAACTCGTTCCACTGCTTTTGTGCCTCTGAAGGGTGTGGAGATGCATGGCTGGGCTGCAGCTCTGGTAACTGGGCTTTGGCTGAGCAGTGAGCCCAACTCTGCACCGAGCCTACGAGCCGAGAACATTACACCAGCCTGGCACTTGTGTTCCCTGGCTTCAGCAGGACACAGGGAGTGCTGCTGGCTGTGGGGAGCAGGCAGGAGAATGAGCACCATTGTTTGCCAGGGGATAATGTCTGCACAGTGTGAAAGTCAGCTGGAGGCTTGACACAACAGAATTGCAGTGTGCACATGCACGTGGTGCGTGAAGCCCTCGGGACAGGCAACGCTGCTGTCTGCCTGCCTTATCTTCTGGTGTGGTCCTCATCCTGCTGGGTGGGGGTCAGGCAGGCTTCAGCAAGTCCAGGTCTGCTCAGCTGAGTAGGCAAATCTGACTGTGGATGAGCTAATATGGTATTTAATGGGAAGGATGGATGATCAGTTTCTTTGGTTTACTTGATGTTGCCTTCATGCCTTCATAGAGAAAATGACTTGCAAGAGAAGGAGCAAAGATCATCTGGCACACACCCCAAAGCAGCATGGCAAAAATACATCAGCATTGCACCAATTTTCTTTACCTCAATGGCTTTATTGGACTCGAGAGGAAATGGAAGTCTGTTGGAGAGGTGACAGTGTGGAGTCCAAGGGGAAAAAAGAATTTATGAGTTTATTTAGCACCACCTTGTAGATCCTTGTTTATTTGTTTTGCTAGCTGTAGGTATGTGGCACTTGTCTGTTCCCTTTCAATCCCATCTAAAAACCCTTGGCAGGAAGGAGCATTGAGCAGTAGAGACACAGGCATGTGTGAGTCAACAGCAGAACAGCATTTGAATGTTGTCCTGAAAAATGGTGATCTTCCCCTCAAAGAACTGAGCTCTCAAACCTGAATCTGGCAATCCCCTTAAATTGAGCTCAGCTTTCTCTGGGAACTATAAAACCAGCACATTTTCAAAACCTTTTGCTAATGGCTTACTGAGTGAAGATCAATAGAGATACTGAGAGGAGCCAGGCCTGGAGAAAGAACATATAATGCAAGCTGATTAATTTGCTCTGGAGAATAAAAGCCTTCAGAGATGAGAACAGGGTATAAAATAAGCAGTTATAGACTTCCTGTCCACTGAGTAGAAAATGTTAACTTCTTAGGTCTGGTAAAGGGTTTCCAGCATTGGTTTTGTAATGATACAGTATATTTAGTAAGAGGGAATGGTCAGGAGTATGGATGAGGCCCCTCTATTCCTCTCCCACCCAAAGCCACCTTTATTTCTGATCCATGTGTCAGGCAAGTGCTGGTGAGGAGATGTGTTGACTTCCAAACTGGAGTATGTGTCTGCTTCTAATCCTTGGATTAGGTAGGTTCATTATTTCCATTGTTTGTGTAGGAGCTGAAATAGTCCTAACTGTGAACAAGAAGAAGCTGGTTTCTTCACTTTCTGGCAGTTTCAGCCTGTATTTTAAAGCACAGTTTCTTCAGGGGGCTGAAGAGTCATCTCTGTTCTGAGATCAACATCTTGGTTGGGCAACCATGTCTGGACTGGAGCATGTTATGGGTGAGCAGCTGAATCCTGATGCTGAAGGTGGATGATGAACAAAGAAGCCATGAGAAAGGGCTGTTTTCTAGCACAGTCTTCTCTTGCTGTGATGCCCATGCTCTGAACTATTGCTGCTGAAGAAGGGAAGCCAGGAATTTTCCCAAATGGATTTTGGCCAAGAGACAGGACTTTGTATCTTCCCTTTGCTTAGCAAGGTTTCTTAATCAGAGGTGTCCAGAACCTCCATTTTACATCCTGGTGGTACTTCCAGCAGCCCAGGGTGTGTGGAGATGGTTGAGGTAGATCCTGGAGTGATTACTTAGGTTTCCTGCAGGACTATGTTTCCACTGAGTAGGAAAAAAAAATGTTATCCTAAAATCTTGTTTTCATGTTTGTTCTCAAGCTACTTAACATGCATGGTTTATTTTTAGAGAAAACAATGTCAGCCAGATTTGTGCTAATTGTTGGCAACAGCATGTTAGCCCCTCAAATGCTGACAGGGAGACAATGTTTGGTGATTGCAGCCATGCAAAGCTAAAAATGACTTTAATTAAACAATCATGAAGTATACTTTGTAATGGAGGAGTGGAACAGTGGGATTTTTTCAGAGGTTTTTTTTTTTCACTCAGCTGATTGCAGGTGTTGTGTGACAAGTTGGATCTTGTGTTCTACCTTTAGTTATTACTAGTGAAGGTATGGAAAAAACCCAAAGCTATCATTTCTGAATTGGTGACAAGTTCCTCTCCTCATCCCTCCCCTCCCATTTTACTAGTGTTGCAGTTCCTTTATACTTTACTTGCATTTCTCTGTGTGTGGGTTGGTGTTTTTGTTTGGTTTGGGTTGAATTGTGAATTATTTGCTGGAGAAGGGGGTTTGGTGGTGTTACTTTGCTTTACATTTTGACAGATCATTCTTTTTCTTGGAATGTTTGAAGTCCTCAGCTCACTTGAGTGCTGAGACTCAGCTGAGTGACAAACACTGATTTCTTTTCTTGCTGCGTGTGAAAGCAGAGGGGATTGGGTCACAGATTTCCTGTGGGCTAGGTTGTAGTGTGCAGCATGGATGGGTCCCTCCTCTTCCTCCTCAGCTGCCCTTCCTCCCTTGGTTCTGGAGGGGCATGACAGAATAGGACTTGGAATAGGCTGCCCAGGGAGAGATGGTGGAGTCACCATCCCTCGAGGGGTTCAAGAAACACTTAGCTGCTCTCCTTAGGGCCATGGGTTAGTGGTGTGGGAGTGCTAGGGATGCTTGGACTTGATGATCTCAGAGGTCTCTTCCAACCTTAATGATTCTGTGAGGTCTCCAGGTGCAGGAGCTTCAGTGAGTCCTGAGAACACACGTTTTCTGTTTTTCACTTTTGAGAAGCAAAAAGCAAACCCTGTAATTTAGACTTGTCTCTTGCTCATGGTGGAAACTTTAGGGAGGAAGATATGGTTGATGCCCATCACTTTTTGTGTGTCACCTGTACTCTGGTGAGGTACATGGGTCACTTTTGGAAGCCTTCAGTAATAGTTCCTTCCACAAACCTGAGTGAAAGAACCAGCCAGCTGCCCAAGTAAGTCATTAGGATGCTTGGAAGCTGCTGCACTGTTGAGAGGGATGTGTGCTGCAAAGCTGTGAAATCAACCTCTCTTCAGGCTCTGCTTGTAATGGCCTCAGGCTCCAACTCCTTTTAAGATAGAAATCAGCCTCTTCTGCCTTTTGCTACAACTGCAGAGATGTTAGTGGTCTATCAGACATGCTGCAAAGAGAAAAGGTTTCTGGCTGCTGCCACCCTGCCCATGGCTCTGAGTGCCACTAGCTATTTGCTCTTTTTGCCCAGAATTGAACAGCACAGTGCATTTCCTGCCCCTAAAGTGTTTATTTCCTAGATTTGCCTTGCTGGCAAAGGACAGGAAAGATGGGGAAACAGGAGCAGAGAGGAGAAAGGATGGATGGAGCAGGCTATTCCTGGCTGTTGCATCGATTTGCTGTGGTCTTTTGCTTTTGGCCAAGTTGCCTGTAATTCACTGGAGCATCATCACCCAGCTGTGACTTCCCTGTGGTGGTTTGTGGTTGGGGCTTTTACAGTGGCTGTGCAATGTCATATGCAGTGTGACTTTCTTGCTGATTTCCTCTGCTCTTTCTGAAAGTGCTCAGCTGTAGAATAGTGTATCTGTCCTGTAGATAAATTGAGTTAGCAGCCTCTTGGAAAAAGATAGTTGGTGAGCATGGATGGTTTGGCAGAGGAGGGAGGTTAAAACTGCTGTGGGATGCTTGACTTTAGCAAAGGGTGTGCATGGTGAGTGAGATAATCAGAGCACCTTGTCCTTTCTGGGCTGTAAAGACAGGAGAAGTGTAGCTCTAGTCACCCTGCCTTCAAGTGTTTAAGGTGATGTTAACAAGTCTGGCTGAGTATTCACTTTCAAGTAGCTCTAAAGGGTGAATCTGTGTGGAGGACTGGGCTCTCTGAAACCCCCCAGAGCCTGGTTTGGCCTTTGGAAGAGGAAGAAGAGCATTTGCTGTGTGAGGGCACACAAATAGCTGCTGTGCAGCCAGTGGAATTACCAACTGGCTCATTTGGAAGTGTGCTTAGGCACCATGTGGTTTATTGTCAACTTTCATTATAGTTTTGCAAAATCTTAATCAGGAAGTTTGGAAAGGGGAAAATAAACCCCTCACACTCCAGAGTGATAAATGTTCTCCAAAGTAAGATTATTAAATTTATCTTTAATTGGATTTTTCTTTAAATCTGTGTATGCTTGTAGAAGTTGATGCTTTTGACTCTAGGGAGGTTCTTGTTCACAGCCCTGCAGTGCTGTGGATGGCAATTGGAGTAAGTGAATTTTAATACATACAAAATGATGATGCTGTTGCACCATCCCTACGAAAATACAACTGTGATTTGGCCTGAAACACACCTTTTTGCTTTTGTTCTGTAGAATAATGAGGCTTATGAGGCTGATTTTTTTTTTATTCCTCGCTTTCCTTGAGAAATCAATTATGTATTTTATGTGATGCCAGAGTAAACAGCACATTCCAGAGCAAAGAGCACAGCAGCTTGACTCTGCTTCCAGTGTTGCATCTTGTCTACCTTAAATCTCTAGCCATTTCAAAACCACTTAGAATTAATTATCTAGGCTTTAAAGCTCCCCTTCTCTGGCTCCTGCCTCCAGTAGCCAGCCACAGAAAAGAGGACTTGGATATAAATAAATGGTGTTGCATTGCATTCTCGGGTTTGAAGACATCTTTTTTTCCCTTCATTTGCAGCTTTTCAAGTGGAATTGCCTATTGAAATGTGACTATTGGTGTTGAATCAAGTGGCAGGGCTCCACTAGGCTTCAGAGTGCTGTGCAGTGACAGTGCAGAGGAAATGAGGTGTTTCAAAGAACTGAACAAATTAGAAGGCACAGAGTGCTTCTTGCAGCATATTAAAATAGCACACTTTTAAAGGGCCTTGCAACTTATTTTTCAGTGGCTGGGTCAGAAATTGTTTAGCTTGACAAAACTGCTCTTTTCCCTTCTGTTTCCTCGAGGGGAAGCAAGCAAGGAGATTTTATATAAAAGCAAGCTGGCCCCAAACCTTAAATAAGTTGGATCTGTTGAGGTTTCTTAAATATTCTTTCAACACTGTTAGCATTAGTCATATATTTCTTAATTCTTGCTTTGCTGAGCTGGTTATTAAACCCTTTTGCTGGCCACAACTCAGCATACTTTGGTGCTGGAGTTTCTTTCAGAAGGCATGTGCATGACACCTTCAGAGCATCTTCATCACATTGGGCAGTTTGGTTCATTATTGGTACGAGCTGTTTTTATTCATGAATGATGGCTGAGTTACCTTGCTTTACCTCTGCCCACCAGCATCTGGTTTTAAGTGAAAAAGTGCTCTGTGAGGAGGAGGAGGAGGAGCTAGTTCCATGACAATATGCTAGAGAAAAAAGTACCCAGGAGAAGAGCTTGCTGGTCATCAGAGCTGGATGCACTGGCTCCTCATGAGGTGGATTGTGTAAGAAATAAAAAGCCAACACCCCAGGAAACTGCCCCAGTGCCTAATAAAGATGGGCAGCATGAAGATTTGGCCCCTATGAAAATGAGCTGGCACCAGGATTGTTTGTGAAGAGGTGATTCCCCAGTAGAAAGGTGAGAGTGTCAGGAGAGTAACAGTGCTAGTGGCTGGGAAATGCTTGCAGTGAATTGTTGCTGGGTACCTGTGCTAACCCCTTCTTATTCCTCCTCCCATCTTCCCCCTGAAATGCCAAGCAGCCTGCTGTGGCCATCTTCCCTCACACAGCTTTTATTTTCCTTCTGTGAGGAACTGCTCCCATTTTAGTAAGGCAGTTGGGTAGAAACAAACTTAAAAAAACAACGATTTGGTTGGAGGAAATGTAGCATATCCCAATTAGCCAGAAGAGGCAAGAAGGAAAACATTGAGAGCAAACCCAAGGAAGCAGCCAGGAAAGCCAGCACTGTTTATTTTTGGCAGGAGCTGCTGAATGGAAGCTGCTTGTAGTTAATGCTGTCGGTGGCAAGACACAGCCAGGGTCAGGTTACAGCTGATTCAGTGACCAGTAAATGCTTTTGCTCTTTCTCTCTCCTCACTTCTTCCCCTTCATGTCCTTTTGCATAGACCTTTGGAGGACTTCTCTGTTCCTCTCTGGCCCTGGCTGCCCTAGGAGGAAGAGACTGGGGTGGTGAAATCATTTCCAGCAAACCCAGCAGCTTGGTAGCAATTGCACATTGGAGATAGTGATGATGTGACACTGAGAGAGCTGCTTGTACTTGAGAGCATTGCTGCAGCAAGCTTGGCAGGGGACAAAGGGGACAGAAGCTGCTGAAATGGCTTCTGGCAATGGCTTGATGGTCCTGAATGGCTAGGGAGATGCAGAGTCTGTACACAGATCCAGGCAGGTATGAAATCAGCATGCATGCAGTGTATTAAGTAGATCATGTCTTGTAATGCCTGGGTTTGATCACAGCAATGTGTAGAAATGAAGGCTTTTGATATGAGTGAAGTACTCTGTTGAAAGATAAATAGAGGAATTCCTTAGAAAACAATTGGGAGATATGCTGGAAGATAGACAATGCCTTTGCAGGTGGGGGGAGAAAGAGCTCTCTCCTTTCCCTAGGGATCCTCCACCACTGTTATCTGTGGTGACTGAGTGGTTGTTGCTTTCCACAGGGGGCAAAATTAAACCAGGAAAGATGAAAGAGCTTTCACTGCATGGCAGAGCTGGTGAGAGCTTGTGGACCCTGCAGGCCTGGCCAGGTGAGGGCTTGCCACCATAGTGTGTTGCTGTCACACTGGAAGGATTTGACCTCCAGGACAAGGTCTTCAAAATTGCCCCAGGATGCGGTGATTTCAAAGTCACTTTTTGTTTGGAATCTTGAGGAGATAAAAAAGTCAACTTAAAACAAAGAAAACCAACCCAACCCCCCTCTCAAACCCAAGCAAACACAAAACCCCGACTACCCACAAATAGCAACTAAAAAACCCTCAAACTATTCTAAAACTAACTTTTGTTATTGCCTCCCTCCCTCCAGTTGCTCCATGGCTTGTTTTCTTTCAAGGAGCAAAACACTCAAAGCATCATTTGTCTACATTTGTAGCTTGCAGGAGGCTTACTCCTCTCCAAACAGAATATGGAGCAGAAGTTTAAATCTCATTTTGCAAGGTAAATAGTTTCCATTCATCTTCCAGTGCAGCTACTTTCAATCCTTGTATTCCCTGTTTTGCTCTTCCTGGATTGAAGCAGCACAGGAAAATCCTCTCCTCCCAGCTCCTGCTGCAGTGTGAGCAGAGATCTGTTCTCTAGCCCACAGTCTGGTGTTTTTATTAATACCTTTTGCCTACAGTGTTACAGTTCATTAACACCAAGTTGGGAAGTTTTAAATCCCGACAACAAATACTTGCTAATTAGAGTTAATGGATAGCTTGTTGCAGCTGTAATCTTCTGTTTTGCTTTAATGGCTTGAGAAAAACCCCACATCCTAAGAAATCACTTTTTGTGTGGCAATACTATTGGAAAATTGGTCATCTCCTGGCAGGGAATGTCTGCTATTTTTCTTTCTCCTCCCTGCAAATCAAGGATTATAACTAGTTTTTCTGCTGAAGGTTCCTTTTTTGGCAGCTGTGCAGGAGTTCAGCTAGGAAATACAGCCTTTCCATTCCTGGAGGAAAGTGCAAAATTGAGATGCATTGGCTGTAGTGCTGGAGAGCCCTGCTGCATTTTTCATATGCCCATTTAGTGAGAGGCAAAGATTAGCTGCAGCTCAGTCATCCTGCAACACTTCTGGAAGGAACTGAAAAATCCATCTAATTGCAAAGCCAAAAAACTCCTAAAAAGCACATATGTGCCACTCTCACAAAGGAGAGCAGCTCAAGATTGGAAGGGTATTGTAATCTTATCTCAGTGGGGGGAAAATTAAGGATTTATTTGGCTCGAGTTCTGCTCTTTTTCTGCTTAGCTGTGTCTGGTGGGAATCAATAATGACCAGCTTTGCACAAACCTGGTTTGGGATTTAAGAGCTCTCCTTTTCCTCTTTGGGTGCTCACTGGTGTTGCTGGGCTGCACTCTGGGTGAAGTCCATTAGCCCAGCTGGCTGACAGAGCCCTGGTAGCTGGCTCTGGAGCTGAGAGCTGAGCACTGCTGCTCTTGGGGAGGTCTGCTGGAGGGTGGTCTGTGCTCCCCTCATACAGCACTGCCAGCAGCATTCCCTGTGCCTGCAGACTCATCCCAGCAGAGCTCAGCTTTTCTGCCATGGCTTACTACTCTCAAACCACCTCTTATGGCTACTGATAAGTTTGTTTTCCATAAAGGGACTGAGTTTTCCCAAGTGCTTTCATAGTGTCTTGTTAGTGCTGGGATAATAATGTGCCTTTTTCCAATGATTAGGAACTCTGGCCTTGGAAATGATGCCCTGGAAATACTGGAGGGTCTTGCATTTTAAGATCAACCTGAATTGACTATGGTCACATAAGTGTTGATAGTTACACCTGTTGAGCCCATACATTGCTGACTTAAACCTCATTGGTTGTAAACTAAGAGAAGGAAGGGTAGGGAGTAAATAAATATATTGGTTTATTTCCTTCAGTACATATACCTGAGCCAGGGAGGAGTTTCCAATAGAGGCAACTCATTGAGTTGGTTCATTTCTTCATTCATGAAGTGCTTTGGCAGTGCCCACCATAAGTGGAGGGACTAAATAACCACCTGAGACTTGAAATATTGAAACAATTGCTCTTTGCTACTACAAAAACAAAATCTTGAGTTATTTCCTTTTTAAAGGAAAGATGTTGAAGCTCTGGATGGAAATGGTTGGTGTCTGTTTCTGGAAAAATCAGTGTGCTGAGCAGTAACCAGCAGCTCTGTTTGTTCCTTCCAAAGCATCTGGCTGCAAGAGCTGAGTGGGAAGAAATGTGTCAGTGACACTTGTCTGAGGGCATCTGGTGCTCCTAGCTGGGCACAGGAATATCCACATGCTGAAGAAGTGAGTGTAAAGTTTCATAGACAAGTGTAGCTGTTGAGAGAGCAGATGTACCCTTTTAGTTCAGTGGTGCAGAGACTTCTCACATGTTTACAGTTAAGGAAAGAGAAGTCCCATGGGAAGTTGGGGGAAGTACTTGGAAACACGCTGTTGGCTCTCTGCTGGATCAAAGCTGATGCCCTAGTCTATTCTTTTTCCCTTCTTCTAGTATTTTGTTAGCCAAAACCCAGAAAATTGCACAAAAACTTGTTCAGCAGCACTTGTAGTTGATTTCTTATTCACAAAGTCCTGGAGTGGTTCCTAGATTTTTCTGGGAAGCTGTTGAAATGACTCTAAACTTCATTGCTGCTAACCTAAACCTTGCTAGTGAGACAAAAGAAGAATTTACTTTACCCAGAGCCTGGCTGGACCACCATGGTGTCCCTGCAGCCCCTGACCCCAGGCTCTCATGGTGTTGCCTCCTCTCTCCATACCTTGTCTGCATCTTCTCTCTGAGCTGAGTCAGGAGTTACCCATCCTGCTGCCTCAAGCCCATAGTGTAGCCCTCAGGATGTGCAGCTTTGAATGGGGGTTAAAAATTCAGTGTGCTCTATTTGCACTCATTCTGTGAAGAGGAATAAGCCAACGCTACAATGAGGTCTTATACATGAGCCTGTGGAATTGTTTCATTCCCTTTTTTGTGAGCTTCACCCACTCTTTGGAGCAGGTGGGAGATTGCTTAGTGAGGGTTTGTGCTGGCCACTGCTCAAAGCTCTTTTGGGCCTTTTGGAAGTGGAATTAAGAGTTTGAGAAATGGTGTAGGTTGGCAGAAAACACAATGCCATACTGCATTTTCTTGTGAGCACCTTCCCTCATTTCTTAACAGACATTCCAGCTCTTGAGCAGTGAACCCTAAGGAACTTGAGCTTTCTCTGGTTTCTTGGTTTGAGGGTTACATGCTGTAACTGTAGAGATGGAGATGTGTGACAGCTACTCTAGCAGCAGCACACTAACTGCACCATCAGGCATTCAATTCCAAGCTGTGTGTTGCACTGAAGTATTGCTTTGTCTAGGCATTACTCAGAGTTGAAAGTGAGCTGTTGGAGCTGAAATAAACAGGAGCAGTTATTTTTCCTTTGCAGCAGGTAACCTAGAGCTTCAACAACTCTTAGTTTCTGGTGGGGTTTTGTTTTCTTCATGTGTGCATTTTGTTTTGGTGGCAGTGGCACACGTTCTGGAGAAGCAATAGGGAGCATTAATAATTGAGGAGCTTGCCTAGCTTTGCTTCCAACTAAGCTGTTTCTGAAAGGCATTGCACTACCCACAGGTAATGCAGTGTGTTTGGGAAGACAGAGGGTGTGCAGCTAAGGCAGAAAAGTGCAGCTATTAGTTAAACTAGCAGTGCCTTAGAGCTGTGGCTGAGTCCAGGGCCTTGCTGTACTAGCTCTAGTATTGAAGACAGGGGACAGCTTCTCCTCCAAGGAGCTTTGCAGTCCATGTGGGTAAGCTTGTCTTCCTTCCCTTGCTTCTAGGAGAACAAAGGCAGGGACTTCTTGAAGTAGCTTGTCTGCCATTGCAGGTTGAACTTGATGTTGTGCTTTCCCTGCCCACCTACTCCATGGAGACTTCCCTTGCACAACTAGAGGCAGCTCAGACTTTTTTTTACCCATTGCTTGATTTTTGCAGCAAGATGATGTGATGAGGGCTTAGTGGATAAGGAATGTGATGTGTGTGACTCGTGCAGACTTTCTTGTGGAAGTGTGTGAGGTGGAAGGCAGTGAAATGTGTCTGGCAGCAAGGCTTCTTTCCCTCCTGCCTGCCTTTGAACAGGTTGGGTTTGATGGCTGAGGAAATGACAGTCTGACTTGTCTGTAAGGTCAGTGGGATCCAAGTGCTTTCTGTTAAATCTCTGTTTCTGATATTTTCTGAAGTTCTTGAATTCAGGCCAATGCTCATTTCCTAGTTTGTCAGGAAATTGTTTTGCTGCTTTATTGAATGAACTGCAGAATAATCCCAAGGAGGGGAAAATGTCTTAAGGAGAGTCTGAGCAATGCTTGAGCTGCTGGTGCCTGCTCAAACTGCCTACATCAAAAGTATCCATCTAGCTTTTTTTTTTTTTAGCTTTTATTGCTTTCAGCAATGATATTAAATTGATTCTCAGGCAACTGGAAAATGCTAGGTTTGAAGTTAATCAATAGATGCACAGCAATATCTCTCCATCCCCAGCAGCAGGACCCTAGTTGATGGAGGGAGATGTTTTAGGTCCATCAGACTCTGAGTGCAGCAGAGGAAAAAGTGCTGTGATGTTGTTTCTCCTCAGAGATTTAGTGGAAGGTTTATGAGCTGGCTTGATCATTTTTGCTGTTTTGATGTTGAGTTATAGCTGGTTTTGGTGTTGGCTTTTTGGAGTGTGCTTTCATTTGGATGTGAGTCTGGCCTTCCACCTCTATGGCCAAAGAATGAAAACCAGCCCATAACATCTTGGAAACAAGATCTCTTAGCTTTCCTCTCCTTTCATGGGTCATAGTTGGTATTTACTTTACGATGTGTTCTCTGATAGTGTCCCACCCTCTTGCTGCATAAGTTGTTTTCCTGGAGGCTGGACCTGCCTCTAGTTGAAAATATTGCCAAGCCAAAACTTAATAGCTGGCTCAGATTAACTGCTAGAAAATGCTTCTCCTCAGTCTGTGTAGGAGGATACAAAGGGAGAGGCTGTATCCTGACTGCAGAGCAATGCAGAAATCATAAGATAAGTAACTTCCAGGAAGCAGTAAACTTTTTTTTTTACATTTCTTAGTGTCAACTTAGTGAAAAAGTGACAAAATAATAGTGCACTTTCAGTATTGTCCTCCTCCTCTGCACTGGCCAGGCTTCTGCTGTGCCTGCCAAGCCCAAGCTCCATATAATAGATGCTTTCTTAAAATAAAGCTGTGTTGAAAACCAGGGAGAGGCTTTAGTGATAGCAAACCCCCACCCAGATATGATATGCTCAAAGGGGGTTTTGTGTGGGGTTTTTTTCCTGTTGTGGTAAAACTGTTAATGCGATGAGGGGAAATTAGGGAAGGGATTGGAACTTCGATTTTTGTTCTAGAAACACAGAGACTTTTGCTGTTTTCTTGCTGAGGCACAAGTGGTACTTCTGAAGGGCTGCTGAGGAGCTCAGTCTAGGTTTTGTTCCCTCCTGGGCTGTGGACAGAACAATACATGAGGCCAGTGCCAGCAGCCTTTTAAGGGAGGACAGCCCAGGCATCCTGCACCAAAGCTCTTCCAAAAGGTTAAGTACCCTCCAAAGAAATGTCCCCTTTGAGATGCCAATGTCACTGAGCAGCTGTGTAAAATCCCAGTGTAATGTACCCAATTCCTGCTGCGGGAAGGCTTTTGTTTTTGATGTAGGACTTGCTGGATGCCTTGGGGAGGGTGTGAAATTCCCTCCTGATACCAGTTTTGGAGTGTGAGGGAATGAACTTTGCATGGAGGTTCATGGCCCATGCATTGAAGCAATGCCACGTTGCTTCCCTGGAGCCAGAGGCAGGGGAAAAGATCCTGGAATAGCTTGAGGAGATGAGGTAATATATAGTAAGAATTTTTGCCACAAATACAGCTCATTCTGGGCTTGTTGGTGCCTGCATCCCCCTTGTATCTGCACCCCTGGCTTTCCCCTCTTGACGTGCAGCTCCTTGCAGCCCTGGGTGGGAGCGGGTGCAGTGTGTCAGCTTGGAGAGTCAGCAGAGCTGGACTCAGTCATCAGGGCACTGCCACAGGTGACATTTGGAAGGCCCAACAATGTGACAGTAAGGCAGCACCTGGTTTCATCCTGCTGCCAGCCAGAATGATGCAGGTCTCTGGGTAAATCCATGAGGAGCAGGCATGTGGCTTAGCAGGAGAGCCCTGCTGTGTGTCTGCACCAGGCACTGCTGCTGATGTTAAATGTTCCTCTTTCTAAAGGTCTGCAGTGATCCAGAAGCATGTGCAGTAGCTCTGCCTGTTGGTATTGCTCTAGGTAAGAGTTCTCTCTAGGCTTATCTCTATCCTCTCTAAGCAGGGATGTGTCAGACCTTAATTCCCTTCGGTGTGTGTCATTGAACCGCAGCATCTCATTTTATCCCCTTATACAGAGACTTAGGAGAGAGAGAACCATCTGAGTGCTGGGGCTGGGCTTGAGTGGTGCTTCAGCAGGATCTGCCTGAGCCTCTGAGGTGCATTTCTGGCATTTCTTTTTGGTCAAATGGCTGTCTGCTCACAGGTTTCCATCTGAGCTGAGCCCTGGTGCTCATGCTGCATGAATAAAGAGCTGCTGTGTTCCTTCTGGGATGCTTAATGCCATGCTAGGAGCTGTGTCTGATTTGTCTTTTGCTCTTCAGATAATTCCTCAATCTTTAAGAAGTCTAGGGGCAAATTTCAGGATGAAGTAACCTCGTATGTTACACAGGGCCCAGGCTGTTTTGCAGGAGGAGTTTGCGCTTTAGCTTCTGCAAGATGTTGCAAAGCAGAGGAAAGAGAGAGTGTGTATATATATATATGTGTATATTTATGTGTATGGCTGTGTGCCTGGTGGGATGTGGATGTCCCAGGTGCCTTGGGGTGCTGCAAAATTTGCCCCACTCTGGTGCTGGTGAAGGTACAAGAATAGGTTGGTTAAGCCATCCCTGAGCTGATGTGCAGAGGGTCTCAGATCAGTGGGTCTGTGGGCCATGATCAAAAGAAACAGTTTTGTTTCTCACCTTTAAGATCAGGTGAGCTAGGTTTCAGAGAGCTTTGGTTTTCAGAGCTGACTTGGGTATCTCTTTAATTGTGAAGGGTTTTATCTTCCCCTTGCTGCAAGAGGAAGGAAACCACCATTATAAGAGTTAATTATTTGATAGGGTTAATGGCTCTAACTATCAGCTCACTTGACCTGGTGGTCTGAGTGGCTGCCAGTCAGGGTGGAAATTAACTTCTCACCTGCAAAGAGTCATCCCATTAATTCTCTCAGAAAATAAATGGATCCTGCCTCCTCTTGCCCAGAATGCATGCCTTTAGCTGATGAGGTAGCTGTGCTGTTTCAACATTGTGCCCTCTGATCAGCCAAGATGTCACAAATCTTAATTCAGTCTCCAAGGAATGATTTCAAAATCTTTTGAAGTATCTTTCCTCTGAATAGGTCTATCAGATTTTAGACTAAACCAAGAAGCTAGAAGTTCTCACAGACTTTGAATTTTCAAGTTTAGACTAAGTTACAGATAGCTTTCAAGGTCAGTGTGTGGTTGCATGCTATGAAATTTAATTGATATTTTTCTTCCCTAAAGCATCTCCATATTAGCAGGCAGCTCATCACTTGCCTACAATTCCCCTGGACATCATTAGATTTAACCTGGGATGCTTTCTCTCTGGAGGACCCACATTCAAATTTGAAACACTTTCTTTTTCCAGAAGCAAGTGATAAATTCTGCTTAATGTTTCCAAAGTAAAGCATGCACAATGAGAAACAGAGGCAGAGAGGTTTAAGTGTGGGAGTGCACACGTGTGTAATACTGAGCAGAAATGTTTCAGAAGGGAAAAGATGGAGGTGAAAGCTTTTAAGAGAAAAATAGAGCTGTGAGTTTAAATGCAGAAGCATCACCATCTTAGAAATAATTTAGTATTGAAATATTTTAATGTAAAAATCACAGCAGTGTCATTCTTGTGCTTTCTAGATGGACAAAGTGCTCAGAGATCAGTCCCAAGAGTATGAACAGATGTATAGAGAACAAGCACCGATTGTCCTCAAAAGGACACATGGGGAGGGGAATCATTTAAATCACATAAAGGTGATATGGAAAAACCACTTGCCCTCCTCGGAGATTTGGATTCTTGTCAAGTTTTGCACTGAGCATCTAAGCAAGACATTCCAGATTATTAATCACCTTATCCTTAAGCCCTAGTATTTCACAGCTAATGAGCTTTTTCCAGAGCAGCACTACCTGAACAGTGCATTTAGTCTAATAACATACAGGAACAGGAAAATTATGTGGGAGCCAAATGTTATGTGATTCCTCTGCTGGACTCTGTCCTATTTATTCCTGGCAAGAGATCATGGACCATAAGGGAGCAGTGATGCTTCCAGAAATCTGTGGCACGTGATGTGTTTTTCTTCAGCGAGGCACGAGGCGATGTGCCATGAAATGTCAGCTCCCTCTCCATTTCCTGAGCCAGTTTGTTCTTCCAAGGGATACAGCAGCCTTTGGAGTGATGCAGGTGAAATGGTTAGGAGGAGCATCCTGTGCCCCTTTCCAAACGCAGGTCAGGATTTTGTCTGTGTGATCAAATATATAAAGTCCTTTGTGTTTAGAGTGTAAGTGTGAGCAAACCCTGGTGTGTGAGAAGGCAGAGAGCACAGGGGCTTTTATTTTCTTACACAGTCAAGCAAAAGGAACAATATCTCTTTTATGTTGATAGCCAGGATTAAATTATTCTTGGACTCATTATTAAATGAAGCATATGATTAAATATTGAAATGAAGACTATTATTTTTCATATCTGCATTGGAATGAGGAAAAGGAAAAAAAAACAAGCCTCATAGGGATGAGTCAGTTCCTGTATCCAAAGCAGAGGGGGAGAAAGGAGCTGTTTCCATACAGACACTGAATCTGAGGTTTGGAGTGTGGTGTGGAGGAGATGTTTGCATGTGATGGGAGGGAGAACATGCATTAGTTGCTCCACATCACAGCTGTGCAGGTGGAACCATGCACCTTTTGTAGGTGCATCAGGAAGACCATCCGTGCTTGGCATTATGCTGTAGGAGCTGGTGCTGTTCTCTAAGGAATCCTGCCCCTGCAAGCACCAGGAGATAATGATCTCCCAGCAGGCTCAATTCCCTACTGCTGACTTACATATGTACATGCCTCTTTAAGCAGAGACTGGCTCAAAATGTACACCTAAGTGGATAGATAAATAAATACAGTAATATTTTGTTGCTGCTGTGGTGGCTTGTAGAGATCCCAGTGAGGTTAGTTCTATGCTAAATCCTACTCTGGGGGGTTGGGTTCTACTTAGCTGCCCTAAGAACTGTGCCCCAAGGATCTGCAGAGCAAAGGTGATGGACAAAAAGGAAAGATTCTCAACCTTGAACAGCAGGAGTTGTGCTTCAGGTGCTGAGCTTTGCAGGTACAGTGTTGTAAAGGCATGTGAAAGGCTTCCCAGAGGTTTGAACTCATTCTCTTCTTTATGGCATTGTTACTTTTGTGTGTCCATAAACCAAACAAAACCTTCACCACCAGTATGTGTTTGCTTTCAGGTGGGAGTGAATGTACTTTGCTTGCAGTTTATGGCAAGGAAGCTAAACTGGTAGAAGTATGCCTGGGAGATGCAGAGAATTAAGAATATCCTAAGGGATAGAGATTGGGAGGGCAAGTGAGATTACCAGGCATGATTCTTAGACTTTTTAGGTTTACTGTGTATGTATCAGCCCAGGCTGTGCACACAAAACCCCAGTGAAAGACTTATGGACACAGGAAGGGATATTCTGGCAAATGATGAAATGTGCTTGTTTCTGAGATAGTAGTTATACAAGGAAACAAAAAGCAGTGAGAAGTGCTTTGGCTGGCAGATGTTTTCTGTTATCAGCACTTGCTAATGGCAGTGGTCTGGCTTGCCTGGTTTAGTTTGCTGTCTGCATTCACTCCTGTGATAAGGTGATTAAAGCAAAAAGACCCCTTTTCCCCCTAAATGAAACCAGCAATTTTTAATTGATTTCCCTGACATCCCCACAGCTCTTGAGGAGTTTCCCCTCATGCAATTACAGGCTTGTTTTGCATGATTGAAAAATAAGAATTTGAAATGGCAGAGGAAATCTGCAGATCAGAAATGGCCTGATTGGAAATTCATGCCATGTTCTGTTTGACAGCTTGCAGTGTGAGCTGAGGGAACAGAAGAGCTTCATACTGTTGCAGTGTGCCATTGTCATCAGCTTCCATATCCAAAGGTGCATCCCTGCCTTGCATTGCTCCTCTTCCCCACAGCTGGGGTTAGAGGGAAGAGAGTGTGAGGAACTTAGCCTTTTTTCCAAAGGTTAAACTCTCTTGACTCAACAATAGTAAAGTACATGCTTGTGCACTTCCCTGAAACAGGGAGAAGAAGCTTCCTAAATCATCAACAAGGATGATTTCAGTAATGAATGAAACTGTCTCCTTAGGGCTATAGTTTAGTGGTATGGGAGTGCTAGGGATGGTTGGACTTGATGAGCTTAGAGGTCTCTGCCAACCTTCATGATTCTGTGATTCTGTATTAATTGCAAGAAAAACCCAAGAATCAGTAGCACGGCAACATGTGTGCTTGGGAAAGCTTCTTTTTGTAGCTGTGGTGTGGTGCAGGATGTGGCTGCTCTTGCAGAGTTTGTTGCTTGTTTGGTAAACTTTCTAGTAGAGCTATTAGAAGTATTTAGTTTCTTGCTGCATCGATGGTGCTATTAATAGTCTAACTTGCTTGGAATGAGTGGAAGTTGATGCAAAAGTACAGATAGGCCTTCCTCAGGCTCCATTTTGTTATTTTTATTAGTGACAGATGTATTTTGTTGGCATGCTGGCCCACACAGCTGAATTGCATCAAACTCCTCATGCTCTTGGAACTATACTTCGAAAGAAAAAGCTCCAACAAATCGTTGGGACTGTAGAGCTGAATTTTAGCTTGAGTCTCCTGGCTTGTTGGTATAATGAGTGAAGTTTATCCCCAGCTTGCTGAGCAGTGTTTATAAATCAGATTTCAATCAAGTTTGCAGTGTCAATAAAGCTCAGGAGGGACTTGGCAGTTGGCTTTGGAACTGTCGGTGGGCAAAGTCCAGCCGGAGCCGCTCTTGCATCACGAGCACTACCAAAATGTCCTATCAGACAAGTGTGGGAGGTGCAGTTTTCTGTGTTTTCCTCTGCCTGGAACCTCTGAGCTGTTGGAGCTCTCTGAGGACCATGAGCTGCCGTGTTGATCCACATCTTTAAATAAGGAAACTCACCGTGGGCTGCGCGCATTGATTCGGAGCTGGCAACTAGTGGAGCAGATCAAATACACCAGGGATGCTCTGGTCTTCCAGCAAGGAAAGTTTTGGTTACAGAAATGTGGAAATGGGAGACTATTAATTTTGTTCTCTTGACAGTTGTTATTAAATCCTACTTATCTCATGTGGTCTCAGTTCTTTCCAGTTTTGACATTTCGGTGCACAGGAGATGTGGGGGGAAAAAAAAGCCTAGTCACTGACAGATCTGGAAGTGTTTTAACGGGAGAGACTTGGGTTTGTTTCTGCTGCATCTGATGCTAGCATGTCCATAATTAAGCTCCCCTTAACAGGGCTGAAAACACACACCTTTGCTGCTTGCCTGCAGACTCAGGCAGACACCTTTGTGTTGTTTAGATCAGAGCTTCCCCTTCTGAGGTTTTCATAACTATTAGTAGAAGCAGAAGGTGTTTTTTGCTTACATGCTAGCACCATAGCTAGGTGGGAAATGGTGTGAAAAGGAGACCTTTTATCCAAGTCTGCAGTGGGGATTTCCAAGTGCAAGCTCAAGTTAGGAAACTATAAAGGAGAGGGTCTGGAAGATAAGAGCCCTTTGCTTCTATTAACACATGGAGGAGGCTTCCCAAGATATTTGCAGTGAAGAGCATTATGGATTTTACTTTAAAGTTATGTCACATTTAACTTCATTGCTCAACTGCAAACATCCCAGTGCTAAAACAAACGAAACTCCTTTTTTTTTCCTTCCCTCTCTATTTCTGCATTGCTGGTTTGATCCCTAGACATAGAAGATCAGCAGAAATCCCCCACCATTTAAAAGGATTAGAACTGGCTGGTGAGGTTTTGGCTGTGGAATTAACTGGTGGGAGTGGTTTTACAGTAATAATACACAGGTCAAACATGTGGATGAGTTGTGAGTTTCTGCACTGAGCAGAAAGCAAGGTACAGTAGTCCTTCAGCACATTTCTGTAGCCTT
Source organism: Bucco capensis (assembly GCA_013396975.1). Taxonomy (NCBI): domain Eukaryota; kingdom Metazoa; phylum Chordata; class Aves; order Piciformes; family Bucconidae; genus Bucco; species Bucco capensis. The sequence goes on from VWZO01005051.1 coordinate 181,363, forward strand.
GCCTGCTCCAAATGTGCTTTTATAGCTTTCGTTGGGCTTTCCTTCTTGTGTGGCACTGGTATTTAAATTACTCTCATTGCCTTGTGCCTCTTTCCTTACCTTTCTGTCTGAGCAGTCCCTTTCTTTCCAGGCATAACTCCCTATCTGCTTTGCTGGTCATCCCTCTGGGATGGAACCTGTTCAGCTGCTGATAGTGATTAATGAGCACACCAAGCATAGTTATCTGAACTCTTATTTTCTCTGGCACATGTGCACAAATGGAAAGGCTGAGGGGGTCTGGCAGGCCTCATGACAGCAGCTTTTCACTTGGCTGCATTGCCTGCCACCACTCTCATCCTTGCAAAACTTGCATGTGTTTCTTGGAGCAGTGAGAGGATGCTTATCTAAAATGGCATGGCACTGTGGAAGGGAAGAGTTGGAGCTGTTTGGGATACAGGTGGCTCTGGCTAGCCAGGAAAGCAGAGATGCTCAGCGTGCAGAGAAGGATCCTCACTGCTGGGTTGTTCTTCCCCAAAGTCTCTTTTCTGTGTGGCATTGCAGCTTCCCCTTTCCTAGGCAGTCAGTGGAAGGAGAGGTTCAAAATCTTGTGCTACTAGATCCTGCTTTCAAAACTGGTGGAACCTGATGCTGTAGGTTAGGGAATTCAAAGGACTTACCTGCACCAGAGTACTCCTGATCCTGTTCAGTCTGGAAATGAAAATGTTTGCTTGCTTAGAAATGGAAATGAACCTTCTAGGTTTGATTTATTTCCTAGATGTTTATCTCTTTATTGTTGAATGTTCTTGGTGCTTTTCTTGTTCCCGTCGGTAGACCTGACCAAACAGTTCTGTTATTCTTTCAGGCTATTTGCAACATCAGTATTAAGGCAGGATTTTTAAGGAGGATGTCAATCAAACTGACTTTTGGACTCAAGTCCTCCTTGAGTGACTCTAATCTTTGTTCTGAAGAGGCCTGTGACCAGTTCAGCAAGTGATCTGTGAGTCTGGGCTGTGGTGGCATTACCTGCTCCATGTGTTGGCTGCACTTGACAGTAACTCACTCGTGCACAGCATCCTTGGTTTGGAAGAGCTACAAGAAGACCTTTTCTGTAATGCAGTTGTGGATGTCAGAAACTGTTGGGAACGAAGGGAAGCAAGAGAAGACTGATGTGGAAAGGGTTTACTAAATTAAGGGTAGGCTTATTCTCTGTGCAGAGGTTTGGAAACCTTCTTCTGGGTTTGGCTTCTGGCTACTGTTGGAGAAGAGAGGGTTGGTTTGGTTTGCATTTGAACTCCTACTTATCTGAAGTAGGGCTCCAAACCTTCTCTGGCTTGGGTTAAAAAAGACCTGTCCTCAAAAGTGACTAATTTTCTAGCTGTACTTTGCTTATTCTGTTTCTGAGCCAGAAAGAGCTCTTCACTCTCAGAAATCCAGCAAGCCATCTGAAGAGTGAAGTTTCTGGTGATTTGAGAGGCTTGAGCCAAATCTAAAAGTGCAGCTTTTTCTGTTTAGCAGCAGATTGATGTACACTGATTTGGTCATAGGTGCTGCTGGATTTAGGCTTGGGGAAGGTACAGACCCTCTATGTACAATATCAAATCCAACTTCTGAAAAGAGATTTATTTGGGTTAATGTGTCCAGTTTCCTCATTAGTTTTAGGGAGAAATTCCTTCTAGCAAAACACTGGCTTGAACTTCAAAAATTATCCTGAAGTGACATCAGAGATTTTCATATCCAAAAATAAGAGTAAGTGTTCTTCTTACTTGACTGCAACCTCATGTTTCATTTTTAGGAAAGGAGAGTATTGGCTAAGCCATGGAGCTTGGGAGCTCTGAATGTTATCAGTTAGGTTTTACAGAGAAAGGAAACCATTTGCCTGAGATCCAAGTAGTAGTGTGACAGTTACTGGTATCTCCTTATTCTTTGCTTGCCTTGTCTGCTTAGAACTTGTCAGAAGCTTTTTTTTTGCCCACCCCCTCCCAACTTTTTTACAGCACCTAGCACTCTGCTTTTTGCTTGAAGCCTTTAGCCTTTGATTTAAGAGTGCAGGAGCTCCTGTTAAATGGTAATGCCAAGCCCTTGGAGTCTCGCAGTGTGTAATGATCATCATTTGGACAGAAGCAGCAAAAGGCTTGCAAATACTCTAATTCCTTTTCTCATGCTGTCTGCTGTCTTGCTAATAAATTTATAAAGCTTGTATGATTAAAAACTGGAGAACCTGGCACACTCAATGCACGCTAATTAAAAGTGCTAGAAAACCTGAAGTTTCCTTTGAAGGGCCATAGAAGTCTGAAGGTGGCTTTGCAAGTTGGCTGCTGGCAGCAGAGGACAAGCTGGTGGTGAGGTTTGCTGCAGGGGCAGGATGTGGTTCAGTGCTGATCATACCTGGCCACCTCCTCCACAACTCCAACCGTTGAGCTCAGATTTCTGGGTACAGGAAAGGTCTCCCTGAGTCAGAAGCATCTCAGTTTGAGCCTGTAGTTCTGCACATGACTGCAGTGGGCTACTGGCTGTCGTGTGGTGCAGCTACAGAAGGGAACAAAAGAAGAGTTAGTAAAAATGAAGTGCTTTTTGCTAGCCTCCAGTCCGTGAAAGTGGTGCTCTTGTGTGGTGGGAGTTCAGGCTTAGTGGTTCCAGATTTAGAAGCAGTTTGTTTGTCTCCAGCTCCATGGATGGCACTTACATCTTCCCTCTGCAGACTGATGTGTTGCAGGGGTTGCAGTCCTCCTCCTGTGCTCTTAAGCACCAGCTGGTGGGTCAGGGCTGCCCAGGCTCAGTGTCACTGAGGGAACTGGGGAGAGGGGGAATCTGCGTATTGGCTTTTAGAAAAATGAGACCAAGGTTTAATTAGGAGTAATGGGTAGTGGAAATCTTTGCTGTGACTGGGCAACCTGATCTCTCTCCAGAAGCTGTAGCTGTGGGTGAGGTGATAGTGAAGGCTGGAGGCTGCTGAAGTGTTTCATGTTGGCCATCACCACTTGGGCAGTGGAAGCCATCACTGCCCTCCTTGTTGAAGGACAGAGAAGTAAACCAATGTGAGACTGTCCCCAAATTTCACTGCATGACTTTCACCACGGTGCTGTTATCTTTCTTGATTGAATCTACTCTTGATTTACTAAAAGAATCAAACACAATTCCAGCTTTGAGTTGGTGCACAGCCTCCTGGCTGAGAAGAAACTGTGTTGAGGAAATCCCCTGATAAACTCTGGCTTCTTGGCCATTAAGCTGAGCTGACTAATGCTGAATGCTCCATAGAGCAGCAGCAGCCTGGGGAAAGGCTCTCCTTCCAGGATTGAGCCTTCCATTTGGTTAGTGGCACACACAGACTGCTTGGGGTATGGTAGGGTGACTTTTTGTGAGGATGCAGCATGCTGTACTTAAAGGAACAGCAGAGTCCAGCTGGGAGGGCTGGTGCTTTGCCCTGCCCTGGCTCCCAGGGAACCAGAAGACAAGCTTGATTTGATTAAAGGGTAATCAGCAGTGGATATGTGAGTGTAATTTGCTGGCTATCAGAAGGTCTCTTTAAACCTTGCACTGAATTAAAGAAGAAAAAACAGCTAGGCATGATTTTATTGTTTTTTTATGAAATACAGCTGTTGAATTTGTAATTTCCTTTCTTATTTTTGCTGTCCCCCAGCCATTCATCGTGACAGCTCTCTGGAGTCCTGATTGCTCCCCGTTCTCTAGTATTAAAAACCCATCAGAAGAGTCCAGTTGGAATTTTCCAGGCACTCCTGGCATCTCAGCATCACAGCTCTCATTACTTTTTTTGTGACATTAAGGGCTGGGATCCCACAGGCAGGCCTTTGGAAATATTTTAGTTTCCATGAAGAAAAAAAGCAGTGAGGGAATTCTTGCCTCCAAACTCTTCTTTTTTTCCCCCTCCTTCTTTAAGTGACTAGAAGGAAGCCTTTCTGTTCTGTCAGACCATTTGTGGAAGCTCCCCTCCAGCAGTAAATGGGAGCTGGTGTTGTGGTTGGGAGCCTGTAGCTGGCACACTGACTGCTCAAATTAAAGCAGCATCTCTGCAGGTACATATTTAAAACTAAAATATTACAGCAAGTTAAAACAACTTTGGCAGCCTGTGCAAATTGCTTGGCAAAAGTGTTAATTTCCTTGTTAAACGTGGTAGCAGAAAGGGCCTTTGATCCCAGCAGCCTGTTGGGAGTCCTTCCTAATTGTTATCAAACTATCCTGTAGCTTTAAACAGATAAGACCTAATTAGCTAAAGTGGTGTTGCCTTTTTCAAAATAAAGAGTGCCCTCTCAGTGCTAGGCACCTGTGTTTCTGCTCTTGCAGCCACAATTACACATTTGGCACTCAGCCCAACATATGACTTGAGGTGAGGGCTGCGATCCTGTGGCAGTCGGTGGCTTGCAGCAGCAGAGGAGAAGGGACTCTGGCTTGCATTTCCCCAAGCACAAGGTACAAATAACTCCCCTTCAGATGGGAGGCATGACAGGAATATGAAGGGCTGGTGTATACTTAATTTTTTTTTTTTCCTGTATACTTGTGAAAAGGAAGAGGGGGAAATTGCATCGATGGAGTCGGAGCAAGGTCTGACTTGCTTGCCTCAGTGCAAAGAGTCTTCTCTCCATCAAAAGATCACTCTGATGATTAATCTGAAATCTCCTTTACTACTTTTTAGTAAAGCCACCCTAGAGGAGGAGGGAGGGAGGAGAGTGAAGTGGTTGGAAGTGGAGTATTCTGCAATATTCTGTCTCCTTCACCCATCTGCTTCCAGTGTGAAAACAAGCATTTAAGGATTTGGTTGGACACCTGTTAGGTTACTCAAAGAAATACAAAGGTTTTGCCAGATGTTTAAGAAGAAACATATGGCAGGCAGGGAAAGAGAAACTGTGCCAATTTTGCTGTTGAATCAATCAAACTTGTAACAATCAGTGCTATTGTCTATACCCTTAATAAAGAATTGTTCTCATGAAATACTCTTTAACGCAATGTACAACTTCACAAATGGCCTGGTGCAGTCGCCAGAATGAAGGGGGATGCAGTAGGTTCTCCTTCCTTGTCTTCCTGATGGTACAGAACTTTTGGGCTTTTCTTGCCCCATGTTTTTAATCCCCAAACAAAAAGAATCAGTTCTGGAAATAGATGGAAACAAGATTCATAATAACCTGCACAGGTTTCAGAGGTCACTTGAAATTTAGTTACAGTAGTATCAGGGAAAGTAAAGAATACAGATTTGGTTTTGCAAGGTATTTTGTGATGGTGAATGTTGATTCCTTGAAGTGCTGATGAAGCTTAGGTTCCTTCTTCTTTGGTGGTTGTTTTATATCTAAAACAGATATAAAAGTACCAGCTTTGTTTTCACCACAGGCTACCACCAATTACAGTTAATCTAGAAAAATGCTGCTGCTGTAAAGCCAGAGGAGCTGCTCTAGTGGTGTAAAAGACAATGATTGTAAGTGCTCTCCTGGAGAAACACTTCACATCCGCTCCCATGGAATGTATTTTTAGTCCAGGCACCTTCAGGGATCAAGCCCTGAGTGTTTCACCTGCCCACTTGCTACCATGGCTTCCTCCTTTAGACTGTGGCCATGGGTCAGAAGGCAGTAAGCAAGCTGAGGATGCTTTCTTAGTCATACAGCTGTGGAGCATGTTAGGATAAGCAGGATGTGACTGGAGGCAGGGCACAGGTCAGCTCCTGACGTTCTCTCTCAGTAGTTTGCCTTCTGTCGCATGGTAATGATTAATCACAGCCTTGTGCCATGTGTTACCAGGCAGCCTGCATTTGCTTAGCAGTCACTAACTGCTATACAGACTGCTGCCTTAATCCCTAGTGACTGCTTTCTGATGCCAACAGTGCTGAAGAATGGGATAGCATGACAGCTTCTGATTGATTTTTTTCTGGGTCTTTTTCCCTCTTTCTTTCCTTTGCAAAGAATTGGGAATTTCCCTGTTGGAGATGCTGGCTTAGCTACCTTTTACTCTTTTACTATCACTGCACTGGTTGCTGCCATTAGCAAATCACTTCTAACTCTGTCTTTTTCATATCTATTCAGTATTTGGCCAAATGGAAATAAGGGTGTTTCCCTGCTGTAAGTGCAGTGTGTGCTTGTGAATTGCTTGGTAACCAAGTACTAGAACAAGCAGAGGGGAGCACTCAGAGCTCCAGCTGCTCAGGTTTGTTCCAGCTTCCCTGTACAGCTCATCCCTCTTCAGGCACTGCAGAGGGCTGAAGGTCCTTCTGTCTTTAAAATGTCTGCTCTAACATCCTTAGATAACAGCTCTGCAGTCTTTATCTCCATTCAAATGGAGGTGGAGCTAGTTTTATTCTGTTCAGGAAACAATCAGTTGTCACAGTGTCACAGTTTGTGAAAGAGGAGTCAAACTTTGCCTCGGTCACCACCATGTGAGTTGGGGAGGAGACCTCTTGTAGGAACAAAATGATATTAAAAGGCACTGAAGTCAGCTAAAGATTGTATTTTTATTCATTTCACATTTTTCCTGATGCTGTGGAAAGCATTACAGAGAAGAACTTGTTCAGACCTGGATCAGAGTATATGTTAGCTGTCAAGCTCTTTGTGTACATGGTGATTATTGTTAAGTGAAGCATATGCTGATCTGGGTCTAAATATGTTTTTCCTTTATTGCCTGACACTGCATTAATTAAACCATCCCTTTGCTGTAGGAGCTGATGGTGGCATGTGGCATCTCATTTCCTCAGTGAAGCTCTGCTCAGGTTGGACACTGCTGCCAGCAAAGGGACACAGAGGATGTGCAGAGCCTGGCTCTCCTTCTGCTGAACTGTCTTAATGCTTCATGCCTTTGGCCAAAATGGAGTAATAATTCAGTGGAGAAATGGGTTAAATCAAAAATCTTTTGAGAGAAACTGAGGGTTGTGTTGGAGTGCTCCAGTCAGAATGATTTGGGGCCATTTCTTCCCTAGCCTCTGCACTGCTCTGGCTTCGTTTTCTGGGAACGAAAGGTGCCAGGAGGTGGAAGGAGAAAGGATTGTGTGGTCTTTCCTTCCCTCAACCTCATATAATCTCCTTAATTTTCTTGGGCTAAACCGATTCTCCTTTCCTGGCATTTCCAGATCTCTCTTTTCAGACTGCTAGAGGCATTATGTCCCCTGAATTCCATACTGGAATAATGATATTTTATGTCTTGTGCTAGGGTCTCAATTATGCCCCTGTAGCATTTTTAATTGTTCTTTTTTTCTTCCTGACTTTCTGAGTGTCTGAAGTAGGCTTTCCAGCTTTAATCCAGATCACTGGGATTTGCTTATATATCAGATGCAAATCTCTCTGCATTCATAATCCTTCTTTATAAACTGTTGTTGACTTTTCTGTTGGATTTTTTTTCTTTTATGCCCTATCTCAATGGGTGCATATGCTCTGAGGTTGGAATTTGTGATAAGTGCATCCTGAGTAAGTTATGAGACAGATCTGTGCTAATATGGATTGACAGTTTGGGGGGAGGATTGTGCTAAAATGTAGTATCTACCCTGTCTAAAACTCTTGCATTTTTTTCTCAGGCATGCAAGGATGAAGAGGTCCTTTTCCTGCTATAAAGATATTTTTGTGTTTGTTCACCAGACTTTGAGACCTAGAAAGTGCTGTGGTCTTGGATCATAAATACTGGCTTCTGTATTTATGAATAAAGCAGAAGGTGTCCACAGTGGTTGAAAAGATGTTGAGGATGGGGTTAAGGAGGAGCTCAGTGCCGGAGCTGGCAGACAAGTCTTGGAGCCTGTGGCTTCTCTGGCATAAATGGGATCCAAGGGTGTTACATCTTGGTGTGTTCAAGGAGAGTACAGCATGCTTCTAATCTATAAGGGTCATAAGAGAGAAAAGAGGAATTGTGTAACTGAGATGATTCTGAAGACAGCTGTATGAAGTCATTTGCAAAACAGTGGAAAATATCACTTCCCTGGTTGAAAGAGAAGCAGCAAAGATGATGATGTCTTGGAGTCTGCTTCATTTGTGATCTGTTGCCTTGCTGCCCTTTCAGAGGAAGAAATCCCTGGGATGACTCATGCAATGATTACTTTTATCTGTGTGTAGTTGGCTGATGGCAGTGCCATAAGTAATTCTGTTGCTATTGCTGTTTAAAAGTGCAGTATGACCTGCAGTAGAACAGAAGTAGAAGAGGAATAGGGTAGAATTTAATAGCACCATGATTACAGACTGAAAACAAAACCTGAGGAATTCTGTGTGGAGAGGCAGAGAAGGATGGTTGTGGTAATTGATCAGGGAAATGGTATGGAGATGGGAAAGACAGCAAGTGCTTGCTAGGCAGTGTCTCCACAGTGACTGGGAGATCTCATCTGGAATGTTGTGCTCATCTTTGTTGTACATGTGGAAAAAACCAAGTGAGTGTAAGTAAGAATAGGCTCTGTGAAGTGTGTGCAGGTAATTGGTGGAGGTGGTAGAGTAGCTGAGCATGGTAATTCCAGAGTGTGGAGCAGAGAGGAGGCACCCTTGATGGAGAAGATTTCCTGGAGCTGGAGATGAGCCTGAAGAACAGCCAGTGACCTCCAGTTTGGGGTATGAGCAGACACCTCTGCCAAAGGCAGCCATCTCTGTGGGAAGAGGCTTGCTTCATAGCCAGGGTGAGCTTCTGCAAGATGAAATTCTGTTCATCAAACAGTGTTTGGGATTGAATTTGGCGTAGGACTATCCTGTCTCTTCCTCTCTGTTTATGAAGGTGAAGCTTCATTATTTTGTCTTAACAATCTTCATTTAGTTACTCCTAAGGGGGGAAAAAAAAGCTCTTCTAACCCCCAGTATCAGTGATGCTCATGACTGATTCTGTTTCTTGGAGTAGGTATAGCAATATGGAACAGATCTATCAGCAACTGCTCTTAACAGCAACTTCTGTGTGTGATGCTTTAATAATAAAGAAAAAAACAGCATATTTTTATCTTAACTAGAAAGCACCTCATTAAAACCCCCCAAAAAGAAGAGATCCAGATAGTAATAGCAAAATGTGCTTTAATCTCAGTGTGACCCTTTTATAATGGCTTTCCTGTCATAAGTGTAATTGCTGATGCTTTGATACATCCACCAGTGTGGCTTACCAAAGTTGCAACATGAATACAAAAAGGATGTGTACTGAGTTGTGCAGTTTTAAAAACATCAAAGCACATCTCTGACATAAATTTTTATTCTTCTTGTTGCTTATCTGCATATTCTTGCATCTATAGGGAAAGCAGGTAGTGACTAACAGCTTGTGAATACTTATGAGAGTGGTTTGGGGTTAGTATGAGAGGAAAACACCAAGCTGTTACCCAAGATTTGTTATTTCTTTACATGCAGCTGCTTATTTGCTTAGAATCATTTAGGTTGGGAGAGACCTTTAAGATCATGAAGTCCAACTGTCAACCCAACAGCACCATGCCACTAAACCATGTTGCCAAGTACCACATTACAAGCCTTTTGAACACTTCCAGGGAATCGTGGCTCCACCACTTCCCTGGGCAGCCTGGGCCAATGCTTAACCACTCTTCCAGTGAAGAAGTTTTTCCTAATATCTAACCTGAACCTTCTCTGATGCAAACTGAGACAATTTCCTCGTGTCCTGTTGTTGGTCATCTGGGACAAGAGACCTCTCAGCAAGGAGATTTCCTCTCAGCCTCCTCTTTTCTTTTAGGGCAGTTGTTATAACAGTTAATTCTTCCACAACAATGTGTTTTTTTCCTTGTGTTGTGACAACAGCAGAAATGTTGATGTCTTGTAGATGGATATTTATTGCTCAAGATCCTTAAGCAGAGTTAGGGACTCCTGTGCCGTTTCCCTCTGATGTAGTTTTATCTCCTTCTCCTTTGTGGTGCTCCAGGCTTCCTTCCTTTATGCATGATGCTGTAGGAATTGAAGGAGGCCTGGTGGTAATAAGCTTTCTAGGGTTTGTTTTTTTTTGCCTGAATGATAGGAATTTATCCTCAATGTCCTGAGAAGCTGCTCATTAATGCACTCTCTCCTTGGTGAAGAGCTTCAATGAGGTGGTTGCTGATTCCTTCCCTGGCAAGTGTGGTTCTTCCCCCATCTCTCTCCCTGTTTGCGAGCCAGAGCTGCAGCGAGCAGGCTGTCAGTTTGTGAGGCAGACAATTGAATCAAGGCACTAAAACATGCCACTCCAAAGCTGTTGAAATCATTCTAATGTGAATTATGAATTTATTACACGACACGTTACCTCAGGGGACAGAGAGGGAAGGGAGATCTGAAGGGGCTGTTTGTAAACATGTAAAACAATCAGCGTTTCCTGCGCTGCTACTGCGACAGGGAGCTTGCCTGCTGAAATCAAACCTAACTCAATGTGTACACAGGCAGCAGCTCACCTGGGGCCAGATGGCTCTCTGTGGGTCAGGTAACAGGCTGCTTAACAAAAAAACCAACCAACCAACAACAAAAAAGTCCCGAACAAACACCACAATGAAAAACCCTCTCTAGATTTGAAGGTCATTGTTTGTTTTTACATCCAGTCCCCAGTTTGCTCCTCTGCACTAGCCATCTCTATCTGCCCTTTGCCATCACGCTATCACAGACTGCTAGGGGTTGGAAGGGACCTCTGGAGATCATCTGGTCTAATCTCTCTGCCAGAGCAGGAGATCCTAGAGCAGCTTGCACAGGATGTGTCTACTCAGGTTTTGAATCTCTCCAGAGATGGAGACTCCAGCACCTGCCTGGACCAGTGCCCCACCACCCTCAAAGGAAAAGTTCCTCCTCATGTTAAGATGGAACTGCCTGGGTGCTAGTTTGTGCCCATTGCCTCTAGTTCTGTCCCTAAGACTGCAGTAGAAAGCCTGGTGGCATCCTTCTGTTCGCCAGCCTTTAAGTATTGATGAGCATTGATCAGATCCCCCCTCACTCTGCTCTTCTCCAGGCTAACCAGCCCCAGCTCTCTCAGCAGAAGAGAGGTCAAGTCCCCTAATCATTTCAGTGGGCCCTCTCCAGAAGTTCCCTCTCTCTCTCTTAAACAGGGCACACCAGGACATCTTTTCCCCTTCACCCCAGCATACAGCCTCAGGGCTGCTCATCTCTGGAGGTGCCAGAGCTTTTGCAGCCAGGCATTGCAAAGTGAGTAGCAGGAGAGTGCCTGGGAAGGTGCTAAAAAAGGGTCAAGCTGAAGCCATGAGGTTGTGAGGAACACCCATGGGAGCAGCACTTGCTTCTAGTGCCTGTAAGCCAAGCAGTGCTGAATTCAGACTCCTGGCTCATTTTCTCCCCAGCTACATGTAGGTTGCCTAAGCTTATGGGGCTGCTGGCAGCCTCTGGCACCATACATCTTCTGCAGGAGCTGGTGTGCCAACGATTTAGTGCTGGTTTGGAATGCTTGAAGCCCCTTGCTCTGCCTCCAGGCTTAGCTGCAGGCGTGTGAGGGGCAGCTCATACTGCAGGGCTCTTGTGAGTGCCCAGTGAGCCTGAACAGTGACTCTTTCTTCTGTGTTTTGGCTCTGCTCCTGCTGAGGGTAGCACGTCATGCAGCCCATGCAGCAGTGGGCATATAAAATGGAGTGAGTTTTGCTAAGAGATTTCCTGAAAAACATTGATAGGGCTTTCACTGGCCCAAACTGCTGATTTTTTCTGTGCCAGGAGAGCCATTTAAGACCATGCACTCTGATGTGCTTCACCACAGGGCTGGTGGAGCCCAAATCGTGGTTCCTGCAGTTGGTCCCATGTCCTGCCAAGGGGACAAGATCTCTGAATGTCACAATATGGTGTTTGTGCAGCAGAAGTGCTGCTGGAAGGAATCCTGTGTCCTGCGCTTTGGACCAGCTGCCACAAACAGGAGAGGCAGCTGAGGCTGGAAAACCACAAGTTCACCAGTGCTTCCTGAGAGGGCAGAGGAGTCCACACCATTTGAGAAGCATCACAAGAAGTGTGGACCCTCAGCATTTCCCTGAACACTGTTTCTGAGTGTAGGTAGTGGTTGTTTGGGGTTTTTTATCTGTTTCCTAGCAGCAGTGCTAATCCTGAGAGTTGGTATCAGCTGTGACTTCTCAGATGCTTTGAAAGGTGAGAAGATAAGCAGCTGCTTTCCCCACCTTCAGGTCTTCACTCCACTGGTGGTCTGTCTGCTCACAAGGAGATGCACATCCCCAGAGGGGCAGAGTTCTAGCCACTCCATACAATTTACTGAAGAGCAGTGGTAGGATAATGAATTTTAGTTATTGCTGACAAGGAGAACATACCAAAGGAACCAGCAGCTTACAGAGGGCTGGCTCCATATCCCATTACTTGTGCAGCTTGCAGCATGCTTCAAGTGAGCTCTGAAGGGGATTGTGCTGATGGATGTGGAGGGTAATGATTTCTCAAGTGGAGAACCTAAACTTAGTGCAGGCTGCATTGCCAACATGCTGGCTTGTCCTCAAAGGACTCCTGAATGTGCTGCATTGCAAGACTGCAGCAATTTGGCTGCAAGCTATATTTAGCCTATTTATTCTTTGTTGGTGTATAATGTGCAGTTCAGTGGAAAACTTGGTCTCTCCAAAAAGGGGATTTGAACTGGAGTCAAGACAGGGAAAACACCATCTGTCTAGAAGACTTTTTAAGTGGTTTGAAGGGGAAGTCTGTATATGTAAGAGAGATATATATGTGTTGCTTGGTTTGTTGCTTGGGTCTTTTTGTTTAAGCTGATCTTCCATCCATTAGTTATTAAATTCTTTTAAAAATACAGCTAGAAAAATGTAGTTCAGCTCAACAGACCTGCTCTTGAGTAAAAAAGAAAAAAGTGATTATTTTCCTACTTACAGTGAACAACTCCAGGGTAAAGGTAAAAATCAACTGGGTTGTGAGGGGATTACTCATGTTGGAAACAGCCTGAAATGTTGAACAAGGATTAGCCTGTTGTGTTAAGGAACAGAAAAGAGCAACAAATAGTGTGTCTGTTTGCAAGTGCTTACAGGCTGGGTGAAAGGTTTCCAAAGTGCAGTGCTCATCCTGAGCAGGACCAGGCTCTCTGGTGGCTCCCAGCACTTCATATGTGCAAGAAATAGTTGTGCTTTGCCTTGCCAAGCAATGTGTGCCATCACTTCCAAACGAGCCCAGGAATTCCCTCTGGGAAGTATCTGTAGCCCAGGATGTACTCCCTGGGGATTTCCAGCTTTTGCAGGGTCAGAATGTTGCTGAGCTGTGGACTTGCTTGCCCCTCTGGGTCTGAGCAGGGCTCTGTGCTGACCTGTAGGGCACAGTGTGAGGCTTTGTGGGGGGACTTGTGATCCACAAAGGCCTAAGTTCAGGATCTTTTGAGGTGAAGAAAGTTGTGGGGGAAGTTCTTTTTGGGGTGGAAGGCTCTTGCTTGATGAACTGTCGATATCAATTAGGGAAAATATTTCTTTATCCCCAGTTTTCAAACTGTGATGACATCTTCTCATGCATTAGCTCTAGAAAGCAAAAGATTGGCAGTGCCACCTGATCTTAAAAATCAATTATTGTCAGGTACTTTGAGCATGGTTTGACTAATTGGGAGATGCAGTTGTGTGTAACTGGAGTGACCTATCCTGTTAACCCGGCTGGATGTTCTGAGCAGCCTGGCCTGGCTGCCTCTGCTCTGAGCAGGGTTTGGCCTGGATGGATCTCCTCAGGTCTCATCCACTCTTTGGTAATTAAGCAGATACACTGGGAATTAGAGCCTGATCACCTTTTAGGGTATGTAATGCAGAAGGTGTTCTGATGTTGGCTGGTGGGGAAAAGAGAACTTCTGATAGCTTTATTATGTATTATATTTTCTAAGTCCACACAGTGTGCCCACATCATGTTACAGGTATCTTCAAATACTGCTGTAAAATGACTGTACAAGTAAATTCTGGGCAGACCATGCACAGAACAAAATTCCACCTATTCCTGATGAGTTTCAGTAGCCAAAGAGTCTCTTTATGCAGATAACATTGTCATAGATAACATTGTCTTAGTTTTAATAATGTTATATATGAAATATTGCTTTTTATGGCTTTGCAGTATCTTTTTACTCTGTTTCTTGGCTGTCTGTTCATCTGTCTCTGTAATTATATTTTACTTTCTGGAATGATGCAATCCATCACTGTAGGGAAGGGCAAGGTGGTTAAGGGTTGCTCTGAGACTCATCAGACAAATGCAGTGCATTTCTGGCAGCCAAGACTGTATCCTTATGAAAATGGAGACATTTCTTCTCCCTCCCCAACTTAGATGATTTAAAAAAAATCCCTCCTAAAAGGGACATCTCCAAGAGCTGAAGAGCAGACACTGAAGCATGGCACACTTTGTTTTGACCAGCCTGTTTTCTACCCAAGTGAATCCATAGCCACATTATTGTCCTGGCAGCTGCTGGGAAAAGATGCTCCAATTCAGTTTTGGGTGCAAAAGATGCTTTTTGGAAGTCAGTTTCATTTTAATGCCTTTCTAGAACTATAATTTACTGGGGGAGCCTTACAAATATGTTATTGTGATTTGTTAATCCTCCACTGGAGAGCTAGGACCTTGCTCACCATGGAGCAGGCTCCTCAGTCTTGGGAAGAGGTCTTGGGGGGAGGGGAAGGCAGCAAGGGCTTGACCTCCCTTGGCACTGAGAAAGCTGTGGTGATAGAGATGAACAGCAGGAATGCTGCAGTGCTGATTTGGGTGTAAATCTGCTCTGATGAGCTCTAGTGCTTTGAAGGCTATTTCAAGATCTATAATCTAGATGAGGCAGTGTTTCATCACCCCAAAGAATGCAGTGTTTTGGGAGTCTGATGCATTTTATTCTACTGGAGGAAAATAAAACCCACCTAAATTTTTAATTAGTGATGCAGTGGTGGCTTTTTTCCTCTATGTTTTTTTTCCCCAGTGGTGAGTAGTGGTTAAGTAGACAGCCTTTCTCATGCACAGATACAGATCAGGCTGGATATCAGCAGAAAGAGCAAAGCTATAACTAATAGAGGCAAGGTGAGAGATGGGAGAGGCTGCAGGAGCACCTCTATCAAATCCTTTTAGCTGAGACTGTTCTCCTCTTCCCTTTTCTTCTCCCCAGTTAAGCATAAAGGCCTTGGGCTTTGCTTCCATCTCCTTGCATTCTTCCGAGTGCACATCACAGTGTCTTTAAACAGTGTGAGTTGTGTCAGGGAACTCAAGGCATTAGTGGAGCTCTGGGATTTATTGGCAGATTGACAACCTGATAGGCACATTCCCTTTCTTCTGTGTTTGTCACTCTCTGATACTTGCCTTTTCCTCTGCCAGGAGGAAGTCCCAATATAACATGAAATGGCTTCAGCATTTCTGCTCTGCACAATGCTTTATCTTGGTTTAAGGTTGGGTTTTTTTAAAGCCTGAAGTTCACCTTGTCCTTAAAGGTGCATAATTTACCAGGCCTCTAGGGAGAGCTTTGTGTCTTGCAGAGAAGCTGAAATGGGAACTCAGCTCATTAAAATTAAATTAATTTAAAAAAGAAAAAGTTTCTCGGTGCTGGGAATGCTTGAAAGCTTCAGATGCTGCTGCTTTTGTTGAGGTGAGGCTAGGAAAGGAGGTGAGATCTCTAGGAACTCAGTATCTCTCAGGAGCTGTGTTGAGTGGTGCTTCGTTTTGGAGAGAGAAGTTGGTTTTATGTGTAAGATGGGAACTTCAATCCAGTTCTCAACTCTGATGTTTCCCAGGGTGTCTTCATCTCTGTGCTTCCTTCCCTCAAGTTTTTGACAGGAGTAATGAAATAGTTCTCTGCTACTTGCATCTCTTCTGCCTTTTCCATTTGAAAGATAGGAAGTATCAACTAGCACGAGTGCTGCTTAGAAGTTTATATGTCTGCTTTCACTGCCATCAGCTGTGTCTCCATCCTCATAGCCAGGTCAAACTTTTCATCCCTAAAACTGGGCCACACACCAGTCAGAACACTTGTTGTTAGCCTGTAAAAGATGAAGCAGAACCTTGACCCTCACTAGTAGTTTCCTCCTCCTCCTCCAGCTGTTGGCAGCCTTGACCTGTCCCCACACTGCAGCCCTGAGCTGAGCAGCAGCAGCCAATATTGCTTCCCCACGATCTGCTGTGTGCAGCAGATAATGCCTCAAAGCTCCTTCCTCCTGTGCATTTCAAGTACACAGCCCTATTAGAAGATTAAGTGACTTTGAAGGCAAACAGCTCCCCATATTGTAACTCGGGCTGCTTTTCACTTTGTTCCACTTAAGATATTGCCAAGACTCACTGTGACTTTTTCCCCCCCTCCATGAAGTAGTTTAAAAGCATGGGATTGTTCAGTGCTGGATAGTACAGTGACCATGGGGCTGCTGCTGGTGTCTTTCATGTGTTAGGCAGATGTAATTTTTGGTGATACTTTGGAGTTCAGGTGAGGTGGTTCCTGTGGGGTAGTTTTGGGGTGTTTTCTTTTGGTTTTTCTTCTCTTTTTTTCCTGAGGAGAGGTGTGCTACTTCTACTGCTTCATTCCATTTCTAGAGAGCATCTTTCCTGCCTGCCTTGGTCCCTCAGCAAACTGTCAGATGAGGGATGAATACATTTGATAGAGAAATGAGACTGTTCATTCTGCAAGATGTTTTTTAGCCATACTTGAAGGTCTCAGTTTGATGGGAAGGTCTGGTTAGAGAGGAGAACCATCTGATCACTTCACATTGAGCAATTAACTACTTAACAGCTGGAAAAAAAGCTTGCCAGCGTTGTGATGCTTCACACCAGCAGCACTTAGCTATTCCAGCCACAATTTTCAGATACTTTGAACAGGAGATTAGTATCTTGCTCATTTTGCAGATGAGCAAACAGAAGTACAGAGGGGAGATGAATAGGCTCAAGTAGCAGGTCAACAGCAGAGCCAAAAGAATGAATCCCGGCTGCCTGAAGCCAATCTGCTAGAACCCAGGCAATAATGTGTCCCCTAGGATTATTTCATCTGCCAGCACTGACAGGGCCAACATTGCCAAGCTTTTTCTTTTCTTTCTGGTTTTTGAATTATAATTTTTTTTGTTTGAGATGTGACTGAGTTCCTCAGGGAGAGAATGTGCCACAGTTCCCAATGGTATGAGGCTCCCTGCTTCAAGCAGGGATGCAGCACGTGTCATCATCTGCCCAGGGAGGTGCTGGAGTCACTGTCCCTGGAGGGGTTTCAGAAACATTGAGATACTCTCCTTAGGGCCATGGGTTAGTGGTGTGGGAGTCCTAGGGATGCTTAGAGGTCTCTTCCAACCTTCATGATACTGTGATCTTTGCGGTACTGACTGCTTTGTTTACAACAAAGAGCAAAACCCAAGTGCTTCTTTCACACACTTACTTTAAGAGAACTAGTTCCTAAAGCCCAGTTCAGTGTGCTGATCACCTTTTCCATAGTCTGGGTGATATTCTATGATTCTATGATTTTGCAGCAGCTCTAGAAAGGGGAATGTTGGGAGCAGGACTCTCTTGCTTCATGAATCATGGAGGCAGCCACTTGTTCATCCTGTTTGTTGGTGAGAGCCAGGAAACTTCTCACTTTCCTCCTGGCTCTCATGCTGCCTGTGCTTGAGCGGGTCAGTTCATTTTCCCCTGCCTCCATACTCCTGGGGCTCTGGTTTGGCTATTCCATGGCATTGATTCACTGTTCATCATGAACCTGCAGCTAGTTTTGGGTTTGAGTTTGGTTATGGGAGTTCATCCAGGCTCTACTTCCCACTGGAGAAGTCTTGCTGTTCCCCTTGCTGTGTTGTTCTTTAGCTAGGTTTAAAATACCCATTGTTGCTGGCATTCCAATCCATATCTGCTCCCAACATATGCTGTTGGCACAATACCAACAGATGCTGTGAAGCAGGATCAAGTCTTCAAGTGCAGCTAGATTCTGAAAGTGGCACTGTAGGGTTCCTGCTCTGTGTCTTGGTGATTCACACATTAAGTTCTGTCTGAGAAAGTAGATGATGTTGGATATTTGTTTTTAACTGTCATCTTGACAAACTAAACCTGTAATTGGGCTTTGTTTGAAGAGAAGCCTTGGTGTGTGTGTGTGACTGGGTGTCCTTACACCCTCTCAGCAAGAGATGGGAGCTCTCAGGCTGGGATAGCAGGCACCTGTCAGAGCTAGAGGATTCAGGCTTCTCTTGCAGCTTCTACATATTTCCATTTAGCTGTTCAGTAACATGTTGTTGTGCTCCACTGGAAACTCCCTGAAAAATGCCAACTCCATTTGGGGAGACTAGGAAGTTTCAGAGATGTCAACCAGCAATTAGCATTGTCTAGAGTGGGGGTTTATTTAAACCAAGTAAAAGGGAAGGAGCACTGGGTGAGTGTTGGTTGTTTCCTCTCCTCATGAAACGATTCTAAGCAAACTTACTGCACAACTAACTCTGTGCTTGTTGTTCCTTCCTCCTATGAAGTGCAGTGCCCTCTGGCACATGGACAAGTAGGAAGATTGATGGCTAACAAAGAGCACCATTCATTTTCTTCTACCAGATTTGGACAGAAAGCAAACGTTTTTAATCAAATCTATATGTTTCTAAGGAATATTGGCTGCTGAAAATTTGCCAACAGCTGAATTCCCTCCCCTTTCCCTGCCCTGAGAGAATTCTCTCCTGCCAGGCTGATTCATGGATGGGGCAGCACGAATGTTCTGCCTCTTGTACATCATTTTCTTCTGGTATTACTGAGAAAGCACTAAGGTAAAGGGCTGAGGAGAGAGGAGAGTGGGAATGGTTATGTGCTCAGAGGCAAATAACCTTCAGATGTGAGGCTCTGGCTCTCCTGATGGCCTCCCAATGAATCATGCAAAACAACTGCCTGAACAAACACACAGTTGCTTTCAACAAAGCAACCAAAACAGCAGTGGAGAGTTTGCCTGCACTGGGTTTTCCTTTTTTTTCAGAGGAAAATGAATGATTTATGGATTCTCTTTACCATCCTGTCGTCTTCTCTCAATAGTCATGCAGTCATGATTAGGAGAAACTGAGGATCTGTGGGTCAGAGGGAATTCAGCTGTGGTGCTCAGCTGGGAGAGGGAGATTCATCTTTTCCTGGGAAGAAGGACTGTGACTCATGGTAGAGAGCAGCTCAGCTGCAGTGTCCTGTGGAAACCTAAACCTCTTGTTTAGGGAGCTTGGAGGAGGTTTGGCTTCACTGGAAGGGAAGGTCATCAGCTGCACAACTCCAGAAAGCTGCTTGAAGAAGAGATGATGTACATTTTTTAGGCTTCAAGGGATATTGTCTCTGTTTAAATATGACTGCAGGTGCTGGATGGCTGCTGGCCTTGCTTAGCTGTATTTCTTCAGCAGGCACACAGAATGAGAGGGGCTTTGGCTTTATGCTAGGATACAAAAAGAAGGAAGAAAAGACTTGGCCATTCAGATATTAAATTCAGATGCCTCTAATAATACCTATAAATTAATAGGATTTCATGCCCAGCATTCAAAGGCATTGTAAAGAGGATGTGGGATATGGAAAGATAAAATGGATTTTGTAGCACTTTAGAGCTGTGGAAAGAAAATGATTTTGGTTTTGATTTTTTTCAATATATTTTCTTCCCTTTGAAGTCTAATAATGGAGTTAATTAGCTGTAAGGACCTGGATTTGAAGCTTTGAAAATGATTCTTTCTCTGCAGTGTTACTGAATGTTCTGGAAAGTTGCATGCCCAGATACTCATCCTTGCCATGGCACAACATGTGTGTGTGTGTGAGTGCAGCTCAAGCAGCAGCAGCACTTGAAGAACCTCTTTTCTTTTGAATACCAGCAAGTTCCTGCTCTTACAGAACATCATGTCTCTGATAAGTCTCTCACGCCCTAGTTTCCAGCTTGGGAAGTCTTGGCAGTGTTTTTTCCCTGCTAGTTTTCATCTGTGACTTAATGATGGTGATGATGCTGCGGTGTGGAAGTGCTAGCTCTGGAAGTGCAGAATCCATGACCAAGGAACATTTCCTTGGGGTTTGTCCTGCTGCCTCCACACTGCAGGAAGACACTGGTGCAACTCACTTGGGATGGTGCTCATTTCAGTAAGAGTTTATTGTGTTTTGCATGGTTGTATTTTGCTTAAATGTCATCACTCCTTCACTCCCCTGGATTGAACACAGAGTGATGGATACTTGGCTGCAGTGTGCCTAAGGGTTAAGGCTGGATGCTTGGCTGCAGTGTGCCTAAGGGTTAAGGCTGGATGCTTGGCTGCAGTGTGCCTAAGGGGTTAATCATAGCTTGTTGAGGATGATGTTAAAATTGCCCTATCTCTCCTGCTTTGCTGCACTGCTGGTAGGAGGCACAGCTCAAATCTGGGCTGCAGGTCTGAGCCTGGAGTGTCCTGGGGCTCAGAGCTGAGCTCCTCTGCCTGGGTGAGAGCATCTGCAGGGGCTGGGGCAGCTGTGCCAGAGAGGAAGGGAAGACAGCAAGGCATTGGAAGGAGAACTCAAACCAACTGGGAGAAGGGAGTGACTGTGTTGACACAGAAAGTTTCCAACTGTTGTATTTATATAACAGTTCAGAGCTTAAGTTGCTCTTGAAGCAGGCAGATTTATATCCCTTCCAAGCCTTGCTGCATACTGTTCCCTTCTTTTCTTCCTGCCTCTATAAATCTGGATACTCTTGTTGATATAAATATTGTCTTTTAAAGAATTTTACTAAACTTTGTGGGCACTGAATCAAGTCTCATGGGCTCTGCTTTGCATTGGGTGATTTTTATCCCCTTTATCAGTCTGTAACTTGCTGCCTTTTCTCTGCTTTTAAGATAGTTGGAAGAACAGAAGTGGCTCTGAGGAGTGACCTGGCTAGGAAAGGGTTTGGGCTGGAAATGTGCATATTCCTCCTCTCCCTAGCATCATGCTGATGCAGCCTCTTAGCAGGGAAAAAGTTAGAAGCAGTGGCAAAACTTGGAGGGTTTTATTTTTGCTCTCCTAAGAATCTCCACAAAGGCTTCAAGAAATGCATCCAGTGATGCTGCTAAATGCCTGTGGTGCTCCTCTGGGGATGCCTGGAGCCATTTTGTCCCCAGGAGGGCACAGAGTCCCTGCTCCTTGCTGTGTCAGGCTGGGAACAGCCCTGACAGGTGCTCCTTGGGGTAACCCACAGGACTGGAGTTGGTAGAGGAGTTTGGTTTGAGGTGTGAAAGCTGAAAATAAATATTGGAAGTGCTGTGAAGAGCAGGCTCTCTTCATCTTCCTGCCTGACAGAAACTTGTGGGTGGGCTGGGGAACCAACACAAAGCTATGCTAGGGGCTGGGTGCCAGGATGTCCATCCACCCTCTCCTGATGGTTTTCCTGTCTTAGATGTGTACTTAACTGGCAGCATGGCTACGTAGGCTGATGTGCAGCCTCTAGAAGTGAAGGGGAGGCTTTCTATTGTCTTCAGTGGGTTGTGGATTAAGTCTCAGGAGAATAATAATATCATGGTTTACTTGGCAGTAACAATGCTAGCAGTGCTGTCTGACTGCAGACAATAAACTGAGCAAGTTATGGCAAACATGATAGCCCTCTCCTGAACAGGGGGAGAGTCACTCAGATGTGAAAGCAAGCCCTTCTGCACACTGCTGCTGTGGGAACTTCCAACAGGCTCCTTTGACACATGGCTTCTATGGAGATGAGGTGCCAGGCCTTAACTAGAGACATTTTCAGTGAATTCACTCAGAGTGCGGTATGGAACTGGTTTTTTGTTAGTGCCCTGCCTAGGTACCTGCCTGCACCTTGGAGCTCTGGCAGCAAGATGCTTGTTGCCTGTGAGATGCATTTACTGAACTATGCAGGGGCTGGGAACTAGAAACCTCCTTGCTGTGAGACTCTTCCATCCAGAGCCTTGCTCTGAGGCTGGCTGTGTGGTTTGCCAAGTCTGGGGAGGGACTTTTCTTTGATTCTGAAGTGGTTTTATCCAAACATATTGCACCTTTTCACCAGTATGGGTGTGCTCTTGCTGATTAGACTTGCTCTCACCAGAAACCTCCGAGTGTGAGGTGAGGATGCTCTGGGTTTGATGTTGAGTTAATGAAGTGGACTCAGCAGCATCAGCATGCTTCCTGCAGAGGGAGGGAAGCAGAGCAGTGTTTGAATATTCATACAGATTTAATTCCAGCCTAGCTTCTCCTTCCCTCTCTGGAGGGGGAAGTCTCCTTCCTCTGCTCCCTGAATCTGCTTTTCGTTTCTAAATCCTGGGGTAGCTTCATGCAGGAATTGCTTATTTAGTATAAGGTGGGGAAGACTGAGCAGAGATTAAGCCAGTATTTTTAAACTGGGAGAGTACAAATCCTGAAGGAACCCAGTGGTCTGATTCTCAGAGGTAATTAGTAGGTAGCCCTATTAATTTTAATGGTAGCTCTGAGCCCTTAAAGCTTGGCTATTGCCTTTATATTTTAAACATTATTAAATGCTACATACTTTAAGTACTTCATTTGTCTCATTTAAGGAAAAAAAATCAGCTTGTTCATTGGGTGCATCATTTTAAATCACTTTTCTTTTTAGTGCCTGTTGGAAAACAGGTCTGCTCTTCTGGGAGGAGAGTTGCTGTTAGGATAATTGTACCCCTGTGCTGCTCACAGCTTCAGGGAGATCCCTTCAGTCTGTACTTCCTAAGAGGCACCAGGTGATGAAGATGTCTGGTGATAATCCTTAGGCTTGAACATCTCTCTAAAAAAACAAAGCTGTACCACGACACAGCATTTGAGTGACAGATGCTGGAAGCGTCACGCGGTGCCACCAGAAGTCATCTGACCCTGGAGCAGGGATAAGTGGGCCTGCCAAGTTTTAACAGCCTTTTATTTCTCTGGCTAGTATATCCAGTTCTCCAGTGGCAAAGGCTGCTTTGAAGGGATCCCCCTTGGCATTTCCAAAAGCTCTCACATGCTTGCATGTCTCGTGTCTCCTCTTACTCTCCCCACGCTGGAGCTTGGGATCGAAACTGAGCTTGTGACACACCAAAAAACCCCCAACCCTGGGAAATACAGTTGTTCTGGAGACCTGGTTCTGTGTGGGGTGGCACCAGCAGCTGAAGAGGTTTTGGGGGGGGGCAGGGGGATGATGCTCCATTGCAAGAGGGGAGGATGGGAATGCTTTGGGAATGGAACTGAGCATTTAACCTGGTGCTCTGCAGCACATGAGGTGAGATGAGTTAGAAACCCTAAGTCTAGTGATTTCTTTGAGGAGGCCCTGGCAGCCTGTCAGATCCCAAGGCTATTTGACATCTGGGATGCAACATTAATTGCTTTTCAAGTGGAAGAGATTAGAACATTTCCTAGGCTTTTCTTTATTTTACTCCTACTTTAGTTCTGGGGCTTGTTGTGAATGGAGCTACCTGGGGCTGTGCTGCAGAAACATCTGGCTGCCTTCCAGCTGCAGGGTTGGCTTTGCCATGGGATCCTGCATGAGGTCAGTATTTGCAGGCATTTTTAGGGCATGGGATAGTCCCAAGCACTCCTGGTGTGATGTGGGTAAGAGATGTTTGAGAGCATTGCTGTCTTAAAGGCAGATGAGTGTGGGGTGAACATATGTCCTGGCAGGAGGGAGGAAGAATGAACTGTGGTGGGAGCCTGTGTGATGCTCAGAAATCTCTTGCAAAGGGAAATTACTCCAGTGATGATCTTTCTGTACTTGATTCAGGTGTAAAAAATTCATCCTGCAGTTTCTCCTCCCCCTTAGTACCAGTGTCCTTCTGCATCTTCCTTTTACTTGAACGTGTGGCACGTGTTTCAGAAGGTGCCTGTTGAAGGGTTGGGAGAGTAGTACAAACAAGCCACTGCCATTTCCATGCAACCTTATTTGCCTGGCACTGAAACTTAATGCTGCCTGCAGTTTCCTGCCTTTACAAATGGCTGTTAAAGCCAAAAGTGAGCCCTGCTGTGTGCAGCTCTGGCTGTATATCTCCCTTTGCCTCTGACCCATAGGAAGCAGGCTCCCAGTCTGTTATTTACATGTATTCTGCCAGCTGAGTTTATATTAACATCAAACCCCACCCAAGCTATTCTCTTCCAAGGGATGCATGTGGAAAGTAACTAATCCTGCATCATCTTCCCAGGCTCACTGTGGGATGCTGAGTGACTGCAAGGTACTGCCCTCAGCATTTAGCTGGCACTCCACCCAACACGTTGCTTTTAGTAGAGCAGATGTCTGTTAATCTTTGTGAGGAGCTACCTTGCCATTCTCTCAAGCACAGTATAGAGGACAGATGTTTGATGAAAGCACTGAAATATTTAACCAGGATATTTTTCCCCCTGCAGCAGAGATTACTTGTTGTGCCTATTAATCTTTTACAAGGCTTGCATCTGCTCAGAGGTGGGTTTGTTGCAGGCTTCAGATGAACTTTGTGTGTGTGAGCCTGGTTTGAAAGAGTGCTGTAATGAACAAACATGATGTGTGTATGAATAAATTGAATGCATAAAGCAGATAAATTAATCCCTCAGTTGCTGGAAGTCTCTTCCAATAACAATAATAAAAAACCACTGTAATGCTCCTTCTCCTGTGGGTGTTTACTGCTCTCTTTCAGGGGTATCTTTATCCTCCCGTTTGTGTAATTAAGATTTCAATTGGCATGTCCTTAAAGAGAGCTTTGTCCTTTCAGATGCACACTCTTGTAAAGCCTGGCTACAGTTCTGCTAGGTACTTGCAGAGCTCATCTGTCCTGCTCTCTCTTCCCTCCTGGTCTCATGATTAGCACATTTGATTAGATCTTGCATTGAGTGAGGCCCCTACTGGGTTAGCAGCAGAGAAGAGGAGAGACTAAGAGGTAGTTAACCACTTAGCCCAAGTTAGCAGCTCTCTTGTTTATGAAGGATTTATTTGGAGCTAAGGCAGTCCCTTTCTGTAATACTTCATTCTTGTGCATAAGCTTCTAATCAGAGTCACTTGTGTTTTCATTTCCTCTTGTTCTGACAGTTGCACTTTCACCAGAGCTGCTGGTGGCAACACTGTAAAAGCCTTGGATAACATGGCAGGCTCAAAAAGCAAAGAAACTACATGCAGGCAAAACTTTCTTCCCCAAAGGAGTAGCCTTGTTGGACAACGTTTTATACATTGTGTTACACTTATATGCCTAATTACTACTTAAGGATTAATACTTACAATTAAAAAGCTCTCTGAAACACCTTTTTTCCTTTGCTGCTTCTCACTTAATGGCCTGTAGGTTTTCACTCCTCTGTTCTACCCCACTTTTTCTTTGACTGTTGCAGTTCTGAGCTAAAAGTCCACTATTGTCTTTTAAATATGTCATGGGTGTAATAGTTTGTTTGCTTTAAAACTCATTTGCTTGGGAGTTCCCCTTTCTGAATCCAAGTCAAATGGGTCATTGTCACCCAGACCCATCTAGCTTCCCCCTGCTCCAAACAGGTAAGTTACTCACTCTGCTTTGTTAGAAGAGTAACAGCAGGTAGAAGATCATTTAGCATAGCCCCAGGGTTTGACTAACCACTTGGAGAACATTTCAGGGCAATCCATGAGCTGCTGGGGTGTGAGGAGGATGATGCTTTAGCAGAGGGGGCCTGTTCAGTGAGAAGCTCCAGCTCAGGCACTTACATCCAGCCTAAGCTTTAAGGTCTGGAATGAATGCAGTTTTAAGGATTAAGTTGTCATCTCTGCATGTTTGTGTTTTATGTCTAAGATTATCTTTCTTGGTCTGTTAAAATCTGCTAGGTATTTTCTCTTTGCATGGACTTGCCCAGTTTGAATGGTCTTGCTTATGTCACAGATAGTGACTAAAATCTCAGCACTGCCTTTTTCTGAGGAAATGTTCTTAGGAAATGTCCTCACTTAGTTGTAATGGAAAATTAATTGTTCAGCTGTCTGTCTTCTTTTTTCATGCCTCGTGTTCTGCCCAGTAACATTCTTCTTCCATATGATTCATTAGTCTTCAGATGGCTTAAAAATATCCTGGACAAGTGAGACATATTAGCAAAGTCATAACTATATTGGAGGATGAAAATAATCTCTTAACTGTCTACCTACATGCCAAGATCCCATCGTGCACACAGGGCATAAATGAGTGGGCTTGTGAATGAGCAGGCTTTGGAAAGGCTGCTTTTGTTAATCACTAGCAAAACTGGTCTGAGAGCTCACAGACTTTCAAGAGAACTCCAATGCACCTTGTTCAGAATCTTTGTCACCTTTCAAGACTCCTTGTCATCCACCTGCCTGTTCCTCCTAGGAAATCTCTTGTTCTGCACCTCAAATCAGCTGTCTCAATGCACAGAATAGCTTGATGCTCTGAATCCTTGAAGGCTGCTCAAGTTAAATAAAGTATAGTAAACTCTTTGGCAGGTATTTATAGGATTGCTCTATAAATCTTGCCAGATAATTGCAGATTTGTTGTGGCCTGCTTACCTGACGTGTGCCTCTGCCTCATGGCAGTGTTGTGGGGCAGCCCCTGACTGCTTGCTATGTGGAAATAAATAGGATTTTCTAGAGTCATTGATGTTGCCTGAGAGGGGAAAGAAATCCATGGTAGGGAAATCATGTTTCTTATTTGAAGCATACTTGTTTCATTGTGATCTGCCATGATTTCCTTGCTCTGCAAATCAGACCCAGCTGAGAGAAACCATCCTGGGGAGGAGGGATGGGAGGAGAATCCCAGCAGAGATGCTGTGTGCGTGCTGCTGGGAGCTGGAGCACTGGAGAGGCTGATTGAACTGCTCTCTACCTGCTTGGCAATGGCTTTGCTGCTAATGGTGTTCAGCTGTTTTTATGATAGATGAGGAATGTGAAGTCTTGAGTTGAGCTCAGGGATAGAAGAAATGACAGAAGTGGCAGGATTGATCTGAAGTGGTGAGTGCAGTTGTGTGCCTTGTCCATGCAGAATACCACACAGCTTTCAGTACAATTATTTTGCTGCATTGAGGGAGGGGCAAGAGATGGAGACAAATCTTGGGGACCTGAAGTGTGACCTCAGACCTCCATTTCCATGTGTTAGGTTGAGGAGAGGATGTGAGTCATGGTGTTGCAGTCAGCAGGCCTGGCTGTGCCTGCAGGATTCATCTCCAGGTGACATGACTGGGCAATGGATCTCACTTTGGCAAAATAATGGTGCGTGTCAGCCTTGCCTTTTGGTTACCTTCACAGGTTATTATGTAGGACATCCAAACTGTCTTTCTAAATATGGTGAGATTAGTACAAGGAGTACTAAAGGAGTAGAAGGAAATTAAAATGGAAAGCATAAGCAAGGCAGGCATTTATAAATGATTGAACTAAATTATACTCACTCGAATGAGCTGCAGCTGTGACAGCCATGTTTCTTTCTTCAGGTAAATAACATTACCCATCATTACTGGTTATACTAAAAGGCCATAATTCCATGTTAACATGCCTTATTGAAGCCTGATAAGTCATAGCCTAATCTCCATTACCAGACTGCCCATAAATATTAGAGATATGTGGTACAGGGAAGGGAAGGAATGAAATCTGATTTTGATGCAGCAGGATCAGCGTTGGTTCTCCTCTGACAGGACAGAGATGATCACTTTAGAGGAGGCAATTCCTGTAATGCATATGATGACTTTGCATTTGGATGTAATTCAGTGTAAAGCTGTATTGTCACCTAGTCTAAGAAGAAAATACTTTGTTCCAGAAAGCCTTAATGACTTGTGCACACAAGGAAATACAAACAAGTTTTAGCTTGAAGGTTGTGTGTTGTGGTGCTGTACCACAAATGCAATACCACTGTTGTTTTCACTTCAGTAAGTTACTGCTTTTTGTGGACAATAAAACCACAGGCTGTTGGAATTATATGGTATAATAATGGAGTCAAATCCACATGCTCAAGTGAGCTTGCATGCTTTTGGCATTTTATTAAGTTGATGAGTAGGTAAAAGGTTGGGGTTTTGTTTTCCCCCTCCTTGTTGCTAGAGATTAAGACAAAACAAAGAAACATAAACCTTTCCAATTAACTATTCCTAGGAAATATGTTGGATGCATGCAGCTTTCATGCCAAAGCAGTGGAGGATGTGCATCCTTTAGGATGATATGGAAGTAAATGACACTGTAGTCTTTTCAGGTTGAACTTGGGAATTCATGGTGGATTTCAATCCCCATTTGTTTTACAGAAACATTTAGCCTGGAGTAGCTTTGTTTTGTGAGCCTTTCAAAAAGATGGTGTGCTAAATCCACTGAAACAATTCCCATTGAAAAGCTCAGGGCATTTTTTTGTTCTCTTCCCTGTTCTACAGGACAGAATGTGCAAGAGCAGCACTTTTAATATTTTAAAGTAACAGGAGTGGCAAAGAAGTTTGATACCATGATGAGCCTAACCCTAGGTGACTTGTCTTCCCAACTATGCTTTCTGCTCCTTAAAGAGCAGCACATAGATACTTGTCTTGGACAACCTCCTCCTTGGGATGGAGTGGGAAAAGGGAGTGCCCTGGGATGTATCTAAAAGATAAATAATTTGGGGCTCTAGTGGAGCAAAACCTAAGGAATAACTGAAAACAAATCCTGTCTGGGAGAAGGGGAAGAGGAAACTGGAGACACAAGTGTTGGAGTAAATCAAGGTGGAAGTTAGGGCATGAGCTCCGAGCATCCAGGTGCTAACTGGCTGTGTGCAGTGAGCACAGGGATGCCTGTCCCTTGCCCCAGCTGTGGAGATGGGTGCCTCTGGATTTGGGAAGGACACACAGAGCAATGTAAGGATAGAGATACTTGTGGTGTTTGCCTTGGGAAAACAGAAGTGTGCACAGCATCGTTCTGGAGACAACCGTGGTTTTTCAGGGAGGAAAGTGACATTTATTTCCATTGCTGCTTTGTCTGTTTTCCTCTGATTCAGGTTTTAATTTTGCTGGTTTTTTCCCCTTGTTCTCTGGTACTATTCTCTGCTTTCCAGCATGCTTTTCCTGCCTCGGATTTATTGAGGGAGCAGGAGGGAAAAAGGAAATGAAGCAGTATATTTTGCTTGTCATTGTCTTGCTGTCAGTAGAGCCTTAGTGGTACCATTAGTCATTTGATGACACATTGCCTTACCTGGGTGAGGTTTGCTCCCTTCTGTGTGTTTGGCTGATTGTTTTTAAACATATTTTTTGAGGTTGCCATACATCCTAAGACTGGAAAGTGTGCTTTTCAATAATTCAATTCCTTTTTGAGCTTTCAAAGCATTCTTCCCTTCTTCTCTGTCTGTATTTGTGAGAGCTCTCTAGGGCTGGAAGCAAGCTTTATCTTGGTTGACACAATTAGTTGGTTTGCATCATGAACATGACAGCACCTGTACCCAGGTCTGCTGGAATGCAATTAGAGAGCAGCCACAGATCCTCACAGAAAGCTGTAACAGTGAGATGACCAAGGAGTCTTTCTTTCTGCAGAGCTCTGCCCCATGGGGGTACCTGTGACACTCGCAAAGCTTATTTGACTTACATGAGCATTCAGAACGCTTGGCTGCTTTGCATTTATCTTGCTAACATCCAATTCTGTTCCTAACCGAGATGATCACTGTTGTAGATGCTCAGTGAAACTAGACTTCACTCCAGTTGGTTAGGGATGGAGCTGAGCACAATACACTCTCTGCTTTCTTGCCTCCTTCCTTGCAAACTGCAAGTAGAGTAGAAATTCTTCATGAACTTCTTAGAGCCTCTTAAGAGGAACTGAAGTTTCTTTTCTGTGTGTGGAAGCTGTGTGGTCCTTGCTGTGTGTGTGTGTGTGCATGCAGCTTATGATTCCTGTTAATAACAATTGGTTTATAGAATGTGGTTACTGGAACTGGGGAGTGTGTATTGGCAGCAAGGCAACACAAAAAGGCAAGGAGTTGAATGCAAGCAGCAGGCTGTTAATGCACCCCTACAGTATCCTTGTTTGTGCACTTTTAGCTTTGGACTACACTTGCATTAATTGCCTCTTGGGTTCAACTGCTAGGGATGTGAAGATCCTGATGGCAAATAACTGGCCACTGTGGTAGTTGTTTTGGTTAAAAGAGAAGGGAGAAAGCTTTTAGCTGAAGACTCCAGTAAGAGATGACAAGCTGGTTCCTAAAAGCTGCCTCTGCTGGTTAGGCAAGTGTTAAATATGTCCCTAAATAGAACAGTTTGATTTTTGAGCATGTCTTATAGTGATCATTCCCGTGCAGCAGGGGACTGAGAAATGTCTGTGTAAAGCCTTTAGGAAATCACAACTGAAAGGCAATGGCTGAGGATCTGAAGAGCAGAGGGTTCCAATGAACTGGCTTTTTGCCCCAAGTGAGGTTGTGTCCCCTCCATGCTCCCCATGGGCTTCTCTGGATCCTACCTTTCTTGATAATAAAACTTGTTTCCCTCTGCTCCCCCCTGACTGGAATCATGCTGCTGTCTCCTTGGCATGAACCCACAGCTGTGCCTGCATGAAGGGCAAGATCAGGCCAGTCAGGAAACTCAGGCTGTCAAGTTCAATTGAAAGGAAGAGGACTTTTTATTTAGTTTGGTTTCTTCAAATGGGAACATCAAGAAGACAAGCCAAAGGCATGTACCACATTATTGCTCTGTTGTGTTTAGGGTTATAACGCTTACTGTAAGACTAACACAGGTTGGCAGCTTTTTTGTTTCAGCTTTAGTGATTGAAAATTACCAAAAAGCAGCATGCTTTTGAGACCAAGTCAGATTATATGAGGGGGAAGGGTTAGCCCAGCAGCCCACTCAACATGGGACTGTTAGCCCTCCTCAGATGTCTCTTGGATGTTGGTAAGGAACTTGCCTGTTGGTTTGGGGAAAAATTCTTCTGAGCGTAGACAGTAATTTCATAATTAGCCCTTAAAATTACATGCTAGTGAAAACTCAGGAAACATTAAAGATCACCAACGTTAAAGCATCTGTTTTATATTTGAGCTATTCTTGTCTGGATCCCTCTTGCTGCCCTCAAAAAACAAAGTGGAAAAGTTAGTGTGAGGACTGGTTGGAAGGGTGAAGGTGACTCAGAGCAGCTACTAACCTGGCCATGAGCACAGGCACAACTAGTTGAGGAGCACACAGGAATCTTTCTTTTCAGCCATGGGCATTCTAAACCAGCTCAGTTCCTAATTATAAGGCCACTTAAGCTTATTTGAAGTGTTTTTAGAGCTTGTCTGCAGGAGACTGCACCTATTTACTATGTGATTCTAAAAATCACACCTTTCTGTGAAGTAGGTGAAACCACATGGCTGGATCAAGCCTTATAATTATCCTTTATCTGTTAAGAATGTCTGTGTCCAAATGAAGTTGTAGGCTGGAGCTGTTTGGGGCTTTGTATCTTTCTCTGGTTCTTGAGAAAAAGCTTCTTATCCTATAGCTATAGAAGGGTTTTGAGTGTCCCCACTGATAATTGTCTAGGCTGAGCCATGGATCCAGAAAAACCCAGACAAATCAATTTAGGATCTTGAACTTTGTATGACAGAGCAGGAAGATAAAAACTTCATTGCTTTTTCTGTCATAGTAGAGGTGTTCTGAAAATTGTGTTGACTAACATTTGCATGGATGTTTACTCTAAACAGTGTTTATGATACTTTGTATCTAATTTCTTCTGCCTCTATAGACTTTATTTGTAAATGTCAGTTTGGTTTCCTGTAAAATTAAGGATAAGGTGATGACTGACACCAGCTTTACCCAGCAACTTACACCTTTGCATATTCCTAAGGCTTTTATTCAAACAAAAGTGAAGTTAGCTAGGAAAACACTCCAGTCACAGAATGGAAGGGATCTCTGGGGAGGATGTAGCCCAAGTGCTCTGTTAAAGTAGGTTCACCTAGAGCAGGTTGCACAGGGTCACATTCAGGTGGTTTTAAAAGTCACCAGAGAAGGAGACTCCAGAACCTGTGTGGGCAGAGGAGTGCACTAGTGTGTTCCTTTGGGGGAGGATTTACAGCATCAGCAAAAGATCCTCTGAACTATAATTTTCTTATCAAATGC
The DNA here is from genome assembly GCA_013396975.1 of Bucco capensis. NCBI lineage: Eukaryota > Metazoa > Chordata > Aves > Piciformes > Bucconidae > Bucco > Bucco capensis. The sequence goes on from VWZO01005051.1 coordinate 212,997, forward strand.
ACACATAGGTGTAATTTCTGTAGTTGATGAGAATTATTTTACTGGAAGCTATTTCTACTGAATGATAGCCTTGGATATTTGGGATATCCTTCTGTGCTTATCAGAAGGATGTTCTGGTTCCTGTGCAAGATTAGAGTTCTGCTTCATGTGAGCAATTTTATACACTACCACAGAGCAACCAAGGTTCATTTGCAGTGCTTAGTCACTGATGTGCTTGAGCTGAGTCCTACAAACCTACCTGGGTAATTTGAAATAGCATTTAGTGCCCCAAGTGTACCACATGCTTGCCAAATCCAGGAAAGAGTATTTTCTCTGAAAAGCATCTTTCAGGTGCACTGTGTGTCAATCCCTGTTTATTTCTAGCCTTTCTCACTTTCCAGCTGATCTTTGACCAGTTTAAATAAATTGACCTTTGGGGTTTTTTTGAGATGGAAAGGAATAAAGATGTGAGTAAAATGTCATGAAAACCACTGCATTTGACTCTGGGGATCTCCACACCACCATATCTTCCCTTTTATCTGCAGCTCACTTCTGAGGTGCTTTGATCTTTCAGGATTTTTTTTGTTTGTTTTAATGTGCAAATGGCTACTCAAGTTTACAGATTCACAGCATGTGTGCTGTGTGAGGCTCTCTCAAGGCTACTTTTGAGAAGTGGCTATATCCACACAAAAATCCTAAGCAAGCTTCCTTTGTATCATAATACCTAGGTCTTAGCAGTGTGTTTTGTCCCTGGGGATTGAGGCTTTTTAAGGATTTGGGTTTGTTTTCCTCATTTTACAGACTGGGAAATGGGAAGTGGTTGTTTAGGCATGGGAGTGGGGAGATAGAAGGAATAACTTTCATTTCCAGAAGGGCTGGGGAATGAATGGAGGCACAAAGAGCAACTGCCTTTGCCCCAAGACCTAATCTTGTACTCTATTGTATATGTTTTTCTCTTGGGCTTGCAGGCCTCCAGCTGATGAGATCTATCATGTCTGGTGTTTGGTTTACACAAACATTTATTTGTGTTTTGCAAAGGCTTTTAAGTATCTCATGAAGACATGTTTATTGTGCCTTAAAATCCAATTTTCCCTTGCATGATTTTCAGCCTGTGGAGGACTTGTAGTATCTCATTCCAAACCAAAGCCTGGCCCTTGCTTGGCTCTGCAGACATATTACAGAGGCTAAAAAAAAAAAAATAGAAAGAAAAAAAATATGCATAGCATTTGTGTTTATTTGTACTACAGCCTTGTTTGGGTTCTAGTGGAATTAGGAGTATGGTGCAAGAGTGCAGAGAATGCAGGACAAGTGGTGGTGGAGGAGAACTAGGAGGAAGTGTATTATCTTTCTGATGGCACTGTTTAGCCTGTGCATCCTACTAGCTGAACATTTTCATGTGCTTAACTAATTTGTTGTAAAACAAGGGTAGCTGACAGCAGTATTCTAAGGAATCTTAACTGAGAATGGTCATGCAAATTGCTTGGCACCTTTCAGTGACCAACAAAACCATTAGTTTCCTTGGAGAATATGGAGAGGAGCATTCATTTAATCAGCAGGAGTGGACAGGGAAATGAGTAGTAGACAAGCAGCTGTTGAGAGAGGAGGGGAAAAAAATGCCAGCACGACACAATTTGTGGGGAAGGGGGAAATCCTTTAAATACTTGGATAGTGGCATCCAGTAGTGAGACCCACCTCCTCCCAAATGTTTCCAGCAGGCTCCCAGAGAGAGGGTTGAGCTCCGGGAAGCAAGCGCTGCTCCTGGTGACCCTTCTCTGCTAATGCCTTCCCTCATGCCACCTCCTGAGAACTGGCACAGCTTTCCTGCACCAGCAGGCACGTCTATCCTGCCATCTGTACTGTATGCAAAGAGGCAAAGGTGCCAAATTTCAGCCAGGGTCTAGTGAGAGACTTGTTCTGTTTGGGGTGGGAGACTGAGCAGAGCTGGATCTCCTCCCCTGCGCCTTGCTGATGCTTTTCTGTTGGTGTTCCCTGCTCTTCTGGAGTGTGTCTGGGTGAGGTGGAGTGAAGGTGCTGCACAGAGCCTGGAGCTGCTGCAGGAGCAGAGTGTGTGTTCCTGAGTTAATTTATGGAGTCAGGCAGAGAGGAATCATGATACTAGCGAGGAGAGTTACAGCCCTCACACATTCTTTTGCTCCTCTTCACCTGCTAGCAGTTGGCTCTGTTTTTTTGCCAGTGCATTGCTCAGAGCTGCTATAAACTGCAATCAAGTTTGATCTTGCCAAGTGCAAGTTAAAATCCAAATGCTTTTGAAATCTTGTTTTAAAACTATGAACTTCTAAGGAACTTCCCCCGGTGTTGTCTTTATTCTTTCTTCTGTGATTCATGAAGTGACCCTGTGCATGGAAAAAAATGCAAGCATTATGTTCATGATGTGTAAGATCACACAGAGCTACTTTTGGCTGGCACATCTGTACAAGCTCCTGTTCTACATATTGGAGTATTTTCATGCTGGCTTCCAAAATTCATGAGCAAGGGCAAGCTAGTTTTTTGTGTTGGACAGAAATCAAAGGAAATGTAGCCCAGTGACTGCAGAATAAAAGCAATTATCATGTGCAACAGTATGTAAATGTGTTTATTAGGAGTGTGTATGTCCCTTGTTAGTGTGTATCTTAGTGCTGTGGTATCTTTGATTCTGACAATGGTCTTGTGACACAATAGGTTTTCCCTGTTTTGCTAAGTTTTATCCTAAATAACTTCCCTTTCAAATGAATTCTCTTGGCCTTGCTTCAGACATACTCTTATTTTCATTTACCAGCCATTCAGTGTTGTGGTTGACCTTGGTTTTTCATATCCTGCAGGCCAGATCAACTACTTCCTGAAAAATATTTGACCAAGGGGAAATGCAAGGCAGGGGACAGATTGCTGACATGTTCTGCTTTCTACACCCAGGCTAGATAGTGATGAGGCAGGAGAAGCCTCACAGTGAGCATGATCAGGAAACTCTTTTGGAAATCTTGCAGTCCTGCCTCTATGTTTAAAAACTAAACACCTGAAAACCCAAACAAATAAGGTGATGGGGGCAAGGGAGGAAAGCTTGCCCAACCTAGCTGAGAAACAAAATCTGACAGCTGATGTGGTGTGGTGCAGGGGTGCTCTGTAGAAACATTTTCTGAAGCACTGGGAGAGCTTTTGTTGTCTTTACCTTGAACCACATCTGTGCAACATCTGTTTTAAAAGCATGTACCTGTCATTACCAATACATAATTAAAATTAATTTCATCTGAAACTCTATTTAATTTCTTATAATGACTGCACAGGCTGGTTTTCTCTCCTGTGGGGAAACTATGTTTAGGAGTATTCTTGCAGTAAGCCCTAGTCCTCAAGTGTAAAAGCAGCAAAGCTTACGGCCTTGAAAAGGGTGAAGGTTTCGGAAGAAAACACCTTCCACTTGATAACATATTTCAGGCAAGAAAGATTTGTGTCATAAAGTTTGTCTGATCCACCCAAACATCCCATTCATGTAGCAATACTTGCAGAGCATCTGTCTCATGTTTGCTGCCAGAGCCCACACAAGGCAAGGGGTGCAGGTCAGCCTCTGTTCCTGTCTCCTGTGGTCACCTCTGAAATGCAAATGTAATGCACTGTCTGCTGAATTCATTGCCTTTTCAAGTCGTGAAAGCTGTGCTGAAGGCTGGAAACAGGAGAGCAGTGAGCTCAAGCCAGGATGGCTTTGGGAGAAAGGAGAAAGTAAATAAAAAGCAGCTCAGGATATAAAAATCCCTTCCTTCCTGTAAGCAGTGGTGCAGGGACAGGGATCAGTGTGGTGACTGGTGTTCATCCACTGGTGACTTTCCCAGCAGCTGTCATAATGTTATTCTTTTTGTCAACTTCTTTGTGTTGTTTTTTTTAAGAAATTACTTCAAACATTTCAACTCTGATCCTGTGAGAAGGAATTAAAAAGTTTTGGCAGCTGGAGTTTATCCACTGATCCCTTCCTTCTCCCCAAAACCACTCCTTGTGGAGCTTTGGCCTCAATTACTGTCTGCAGTATCCCCAGGCCCTGGATGGGTGCAGGGCTGCTGGAGGGGGGCTTGAATGAGAAGAAATGGCAGTGCCCTGTGGTGAAGCAGCTGTAATAGACTTAGCTGCTCTTAAGGAGGGAGCCCTTAATAGGAACTGAGGGCTTATTGGTGCTGTGGGATATGGTTCAAAAGCCAGCATGGCTTGTCCTGGGGTCTTATGCTGGGGGTGAGCTAGCACTGTGGTGGGCACTGGTGCATGAGAGGAGGATGTCCCCAGTCCCCTTGTCATTGTCCCTTTGGCTGTGTGTTGAAATGAGGAAACGGTGAGTAGAAAGGCCCTGAAGCCTTGCTTGCTACATGTCGTCTTTAGTGGCTGTGCTAGTTGCCCCAGTTAGCTTGGCCACAACACCCAGCATAACCAGGGCCTGGAAAATCCAGGGTTGAGCCCTCCGAGCCTGGCAGGAACTGAGGGCCAGCATCCCCTTTGCCTGAGGGTCTCCTCAGCTCTGTGTGTTGTTCAGGCTGGGGAATGAGGCCGAGGGCCCAGCCTACCCTTCATCTCTGCCTGTCAGCAGTAGTGTCCCAGCTCTGCTCTGGAGGACTGCACACAGGTCCCCAGCAAACAGGGATTTGATTCTGCATGCTCCCTCCCTTCAGAAGTCCTGCTGCCGGCCGGGTGCCTGAGGGCTGCTTTTGTGCCGGCAGTGCTGGGAGCCTGGGGCCCTGCCGCGCTGGGAGGGCGTGGTGAGCACACACCGAGAGGAGAGCAGCGAGGGGGGAGATCCGGCAGGGCCTGGCTTCAAATGCCAAGTTTGTGAGGAAAAAACTCTCAGGATTGTGTTTGAGGATGAACTTTGGGTTGTGGATGTGCCAGCAGAAGGGAAGAAGAAGGAGCAGTGCTGAGAAACGGAGGCCTAAAAGAAGGTGGAGTGCAGGTGGAGGCAGCAGTGTAAGGTAAAGGCCTTAAGGCAGCCCGGCCTAGAAACGGCCGCCATGTTGCTGCTGAACACACAGAGCCGGGCAGCCTCGAAGCCCCTTGAAATACAAAGTTTGTGAGGAAAAACTCTCAGGATTGTGTTTGAGGATGAACTTTGGGTTGTGGATGTGCCAGCAGAAGGGAAGAAGAAGGAGCAGTGCTGAGAAACGGAGGCCTAAAAGAAGGTGGAGTGCAGGTGGAGGCAGCAGTGTAAGGTAAAGGCCTTAAGGCAGCCCGGCCTAGAAACGGCCGCCATGTTGCTGCTGAACACACAGAGCCGGGCAGCCTCGGAGCCCCTTGAAATACAAAGTTTGTGAGGAAAAACTCTCAGGATTGTGTTTGAGGATGAACTTTGGGTTGTGGATGTGCCTGCAGAAGGGAAAAAGAAGGAGCAGTGCTGAGAAACAGAGGACTAAAAGAAGGTGGAGTGCAGGTAGAGGCAGCAGTGTAAGGTAAAGGCCTTGAGGCAGCCCGGCCTAGAAACGGCCGCCATGTTGCTGCTGAACACACAGAGCCGGGCAGCCTCGGAGCCCCTTGAAATACAAAGTTTGTGAGGAAAAACTCTCAGGATTGTGTTTGAGGATGAACTTTGGGTTGTGGATGTGCCTGCAGAAGGGGAGATGAAGGAGCAAGGCTGAGAAATGGAGGCCTAAAAGAATGTGGAGCACAGATGGAGTCAGGAGAGGGAAGTAAAGGCCTTGAGGCAGCCAGGCTGGGAAATGCCACCATGTTGCTGCTGAAAACACGGAGCCAGGCAGCCTCAGAGTCCCTTGCAGGGCCTGCGCAGGGCAGTTTGTCTCAGAGTTGATAAAAGGCCTCAATGTGGTCTTGGGAGGCTGTGCTGCTCTGTGAAATGGAGCAGGGTTTGAACCATCTCTGCCAGCAGCTCTCGGGGACCTATCAGCTGCAGACCAAAGGTGCTAAGAAATTGTCCACGAAAATGGAAGTACAGTAAGGACACTCAATTCAGCTGGTACAAAGAAGAAAAAAGAAAAGATGGAAAAGAAAGGCAACCAGGAGAAGGGAAGGTATGTGTTTTCCGTTGTAGTGGTGTTGCTTCCGCAGTGTGTATAGGGAATGGACACGCTTCTGCAGCATTTGGGAAGCATCAGTCTCTGGAGACCTTTTTTTCTTTATTTTTTTCTCCTCCAGTTAATTTCACACAAAAGGTCATGGCCTGACGCCGTCATGGCTGATTTGCAAATCCCTCCCCAGCCTTTCCCTTGTCAGGAGGGTTGTGGATCGTTCTGCTTTCAGAACTGTTTGCTCAGGGCCTCAGTTTGACTCCAGCCCCCCAGCTTGTTATTCATCCTAGCAAAAAGTCTGCACTTGTTCCTGAAGTTAGGTTGTGATTTTTCTCATTTTCAGAGTCATTGGCCTCTCTCCTGATATAAATTAGACAGGGAAATGTAATCAATCAGTCAGCATAGTAATTGCCTGTTTAGCATTGATGACAGTTGAGAGATTGTCTTGCATTTAACGAGTCTTCTCTGGTGGAGGGGTCAGCACCCTCTGACTCCAGGAATCTGCTCTCTGGGGTATATGTGGCTCTTTTTTGGGGCACACAGGGCTGAATGTAGTGCAGTTTAACTTGTATTGCTTGTCGTACTGGTATGGTGTCCTTGAGAATGGCAGTGGTTGGACTATGGGATCATGGCTGGCTGCTTGGCTGGCACATCATCCTAAGAAATACTTCCAGGAGAAATCATAGAGGGATCATGGTCAGTTGATGTCTCGAGTTACTTGGAGATGTAAAGCTGATGGTTTCTCATCTTTGGCAAGGTAGCATAGGGGATGTCATCCAGAATTTCAGCTGATAGGGAACATGTTTTGTAAACTTTCTCTTGAATATGAAACAAAGGGAGAGGACAGCTTGTCTGTAGGACACACAGAAGTCAGGTAGTAACATCAGTTGGTAAGTAGACTATGAAGATGAAGATTATTCCAGGTACAGTTGTGCTCCCTGTGAGATTCTTTTCTAAGTCATTGACTTGGCTTTGTCAGGTAGCAAGAGCCCAATGGGTTTTGGTCAACCTACTTTTCTTGACCATCTGCATAACATCTCAGTGCCTGGCAGATGTTTACAGCACTGTTCCAGCATCCCTTTGCAAAAAGGAGTAATCCAGATAAATGGCAGTTCCTGTGCAGAAGCCATTTTAAATCATTGGTCAATGAACCACATAGTTCTGCTTCTGTAAAACCACTACTTCTGCTAGTTGCAATGCTAGAAACATGTTAAAAATGTACCATTTTGTCCCTTCCTCCTTTTCCCTTGACAGCTGCTGTGTGGTGATCCCAGACAGCTAACGTAGACTGCCATTATCAGCAGGAGCTGGCTGGTTGTGTTTAGCAACCACCAAAACCTCACACATTTTTTTCCAACAACATGATTTCAGAAGCTCTCCCAACAACAAAGTAATAACAAAATGGGAAATCAACAAACAGTGCTTGAGATCACAACAGAAAAAGAATGTAAAAGTCAGTGGCTTCGAAATGTAGAATCTGAGAATATACAAACAAGTTTTTGGATAGAAAGCATCAGTGGCTTTGAGCACACCACAAATCTAAGCTCCAGTCCAGATGCCTGCAGTTGAGTGTGTCCAATTAAACTAGGGGCATGCCTTGTTGGTAAGCAGCTCTCAGTACTACTCCACACATGTGATGTGCTGTACCAGTGTAAGGTTTCTAAGATGGCTGAGCTCTTCTAGAGCAGTGGAAAGCTCTCTGGTTCCCCTCCCCTTCACCACTTGAAGCAATTGGTTGATCCTTGGCTGTCAGTGGTTTTGCAAAACCTCTGTGTCGGTTGTGCCAGCACAAGATAGTCTCCTCCCTCCTGTGGGTTTGTTGGTTTTTTTTAATTAATGTGAACTGAGGGTGTTAATCCCTTCTGCCATTTTCCATTTCCTGATCTGAATGGATGTTGAAATAGTTGTGCTGCCACAACTTGCAGCAGGGAGCATTCAGTGGCATGGGGTGGGCAGTGGAGGAAAAGGAGAGAGATCATGACAGGAACTGCTACAAGGCACTGTTACTGCCAAACACTGGACCACAGCCTAAGTGCTACTGAAAGATTCAATAAACAGTCAACAGGAATGGGAATTAAATTGTGAAATTTTCCCATTGTGAATTAAATGGCAAATAAAATAGTTAATGCAGATTTGGACATCCAGTAGGACAGTGCCTGTAGCTTGCTGCAGAATTGCTCCTAACAGTTGAAACTCTTTCTCCTTATTGTTCAGACTTCCAGTGGACGTTTGGTATTTGGTTTCTGAAACTCGTTTAAAGACTTTGTTTTGACTGTTTGACACCTTGAGAGAGGAGATAAGCACATTTTAGCCTACTGAGTATCATTAATACAAGGCTGATGGGGATTTTACTGTGGATCTTTGCATGCTGTTGTGGCCATTGTAGAGGGTTTTGGGGGGTATAGGGGTGTATACATCATTAGGTGGTGTACAGAAACTAGGACAAGATAGGGCTCTAGAAATTACACTGAAATGTTGCATCTAAACCAGCCAAGAAGAAAAGAATAGACCTTGTCCTGCTTTTTTTTGAAGATTCTTTAGAGCCCTGGATTACATAACAAACAATTTGCCAGGTTTCCTACCTTGCTGGCTCCTGGTCTGATCAACTAGGGCACTTGCTCTCTCCTCCCCATCTTCAAAGACTCTCCATGAACAGCAGATTGCAGAGCAGGTGCTATGTGACTTGCTCTCTAGTGAGGGGATGGAGTGCATTTGTTTGTGTTTTGCAGCAGTTATAATTTAAGTAGATTCCTTGTTCTCTGAGAAGGTTTAGAAAACCTCTAAAAAAAATTACCCCCCCACACCCTGTGTCCTCATCCATCCCGTTTTTGCTCCTGTGAAGTAGTTGGCACCGTGCTGCCTGGCAGTATGAAGCCATGCATTGCCAGAAGGCTGGCAGGTATTTTTAGCATAGTTTGTTTGGCAAGGAAGGAGAGAAGTGTCCCTCTTTCCCCCTGAAAGGAATAAGGACTGCAGGCTATGGTGTAGTTGGATGGTGCTGATTGTCCTGGGTAACTGTTTGCCTTCACCTATTGTTGTGAAGAAATGTTTAATGCATGGTTGCTCCGATTGCCACAGCTGTCTTAGCTTTTGCCTTTCCCTGTCTGTCTCTCCCTATTTTTTCCTCTCTTTGTCTCAAATTAGCACCACAATTAAAGTGTGAAGCCTGCTGGCAGCTAACTAGTAATTACTGTACAATGAAAGAGAGGAACATCTGTCAAAGCTAGGACAAGATAACAGCTGTAATTGATTGCCACATCATGGAGCTTGACCACCAGCAGATGGCTGGGGCCAGTTTTTAATAACGGATCGCAGCAGCGGTCCCAGGGATTCGATGTGACTCTTTTGAGGTGACTGCCTGTGAAATACACCTGTTCAGGAGCAGCCATGTAAGGCTCCATCCCTTTGCTTCCTCGATTTGATCTTCACTTGTGTATTTTTAAGTCTGTGCTCACCTCTGAAGCTGTACCACAGAGCAGCATATGCCAGTGCTCTCGCTAGGCAGAGCGAGCGAGGCGTTGGAGCTGCAAGCGAAGACTCGGTGGGAATTGGCAAGGCTTGGCTCTCTGCGGCACAGGAAGTGCCTCCAGTCACTGAAGCACTTGCAAAGAGGCACAGAATCAAGTTCAAATTCACTGCAAAACAGAGGGATCCCTTCAGAGGCAAGCTTTTAAAAAGCAAATGAAAGGGGAGAGCCATTTGCTGCAGAACATGAGGCTCCTGCATCAGAATTGAATAGCTCTGAGGACTTGCTCTCTGATTGTAGTTTGGTTAACTCACAGCTCCTGTTCTCATCTCCTATATTGTGTCTGGGTGGTAGAGTTGACAGCAAAAGGTCTGAGTTTATTACAGCATCACAATTCATGAAGCCTGCAGACTAAGACTGAGGAACTGTCATTGTTTCCACTACAGTGTTAGCCCTCTACTTAATTGTATTGTTAGGGTGTGGTTGTGGCACATTCTCTCCTATGCCAGAAATGTGGCTGAAGGGGTGGAGAATGAATGATTTGGAGAGAAGGTTGTGACTTCTATTACACAGAATGGTACATGCTTTGTGGTATCAACGAGAGAAGGCCCAAAGAATCAGATCTGTCCTTATTCTGCAGTTTTCCCTTTCTAGTCACATACGTATATCAGAAAACACATGAGACTTTCCCAGTGTCTTCAGACCCAAAGGAGTAAGTCTGTGTGGCAGAGGGGTTGGGGGAATTTTCTGCTGTTTCCTATGAGAAAGCAGAATGTCTCCATGTAGATGAATTGCAGAGACTGCATATGAATCCCAAAGTCTGCAGAGAGCCTGAATAGCTGCTGCCATTCAGCTCTCCTGGTGTTCAGTCATAGGGTTAATTGTTAAACAATTAGTGCTGCATTTCAAAGGCAATAAGACAAATTAGCTCAGGTATGGTGAGCAGTTTCACCTTGCCTGCTACCCTCCTCCCACCCATCCTTGCAGTGACTCAGTTGGACACAGCTTCCTGGGTTATTGTGTAAAACAGCAGCTTGTTTTAAACAGTGCAATCTGTCATTAATTCAGCTAATAAATCACAGCATAAGAACAAGAGTCTTGCAAGATTAACATCTACAATCAATTGGGAATTACAACATTGGCTTTCATAGGCAAAGCTGATCGTTAAGTCATGGAAAATTTATTACCTTACAGATCTGCTTATAAAAAGTGTTGACTTCAAGCCTTTATAGATTGCACTTATTATTATCAGATATTTACAGTTTCTTGATGAAAGGTTAAATAACTATAGTTGTAGTGCTTTGTATTTTGATTGAATTCCAAAAAGGGATGAGCAGTTTTCTGGGGTAGACTGTAAGTTTTGTGGAGTGATCCTATTCAGGTATGCAGGCCTGGTGAATCCCAATACACTTAGCATGACAATATCTATGTTAAATGTCAGAGGAGGCCAAAAACATCTTGTTGAGTGTTCAAACAAATCTTCAGTCCCCTTCTTGCTGATGCCATCTGAAGTGAGAGGTGTTATTTTTCCATTTTTCCCATTTGCAACGGGAGAATTCTGTTGAAGCTCTAACACTGCTATTGTCAAGGCTTTCGTATCCTGTAACAAAGAAAGTCTGTGGAAGTTTCTTCTGAAGAAAACCAGTAGATATCTATGCAAAGTAAAACACAGTCTAAAGATGAGGTGGTATACTGAGTCCTGAATCTGCTGTGATAGTCCATCCTTAAAATTAAGCACCTGCTTCAGTGGGGACAGAGATTCTGCACCTCAAGTATCAGTGGAATTTCTGAAAGTAATAGGACAGTGTGGGATACAGATTTTTGTGGAGAAGATGTAGTCCTAAATTCAATTTTAAGTGTTCCTCTATGCCAATGACAGCTCATCCTGAATGAGCCTGAGCAGCTGAATCCTGGAGATAATTAACGAAGTTTCTGTTGTTCTTATTTTTTAGCTAAATTTTTAATTGTGGCAGCATCTTTATTAATAAAAATGTGCTGTTGTACAGATATGATCCTGATAGCTAATCACTTAGGACTTGTTCAGGTATGTGGGAGACAATTCCTACCTTGTAGCCAGGGTGCTTCCCTGGGCTGCAGAAGAGGTACCTAAAAGATCTTTGTTGTCTCTTGCTATATAACAACCCTGCGTTTTAATACTAGAAGAGCTAGAGATGAAGCTGGAAGCTGGTGCAAAGGCAGCAGTCAGTGAATTAGATGCTCAGCATCTTAGGTGCAGGCTCTGGAGCTGAGCTCCGTGGAGGCTGAGGGCAGGAGAGGAGGTGATGTCAGTATCTGGGGCGCGTGCCAGTTGGGTGCTATTCATGCTGCACGCTGGCCCAGGAGCCGTGCTGGCAGCAGTCTCCAGAGAGTGCAAGGAAGTGGAGAAATGGAGGGGAGGGCAGAGGATCTGTGGCTAATAGCTTTGCAAAAAAAGAGATGTTGAGAGAGCAAACGCAGGAATCAATAAATGAAGAAGAGCCTTTCTCTTGTAGGGACAGGATATGATACTAGCTGTGACTACCTGAAGCCTCTGCGCAGCTTCAGAAGTCAGTTGCCCATCCCTTCACCCCTGTGTCTTGTTGGTGGCACCTCGAGGTTAGTGTCCTTTGCATTGATATGCATTCCAGAGTGGTGGAGACAGCAGCAGCCAGCACACTTGACATGGAGAGCCCCTTTGTGCTCCTGACTCCCGCGCGAGCAGCAGGTCAGCCAGTGAGCAGAGTTTGAATAAGCAGCCCTTGTGTCTTCATATGTCTCTCTGATCCCTTGAACAAAACCAGCATACGAAAGGCAGCAAGGCAAGGGGAAGGCCTCCTAAATGTCACTGTAATGTCAGCAGCACGGGGAGCAGAGCAGCCTCCAAAGAGCAGAAAGCTTTGTAATATTTATAGAAACAGAATTTGTTAAAAATACATTTGCCTGTTACAGTTCAACCTTTTGGAGTCTTCACTCCTTTCAGCTCTGGGAGTGGGTGGTGAGTTGAGAGTCTCTGCATGTTTTAGGTTGGGTTCAAGTTGTTGCAGCCAATCTGGGATCCTAGCAAATGCTCGAAATCTGAGAGTTTAGTACATTTTGTAGACCAGGGAACAGGCATGGTCCTTCTCCCAGAAGAGCTCAAAGTCTTTTGAAATAAGCTTTTTTCATCTTTCTCCGTGTAAATATGAAGAGCCTTAGGACCTGTTTTACATTTACAAAAGGAGTAAATGTGCTGCAAAGCAAATGGTGACTTGTCTCCTACCATATAACCAGTCAGTGGCAATTCATGGGATACCTGGCACCCAGTCCTTGGAAAACCCTGTTTTGTTTTTTTGGTAGCTTGGACTCTGGAACTGACTGCCAAGAACAAAGCAAACCTGTCTGCTTTTTTTTTCTGCAGAGTCTGCTGCCTTTAGCTGCACTGTCATCATGGTATGTCTTGTCACCATGATCACAAGCACATAATGCTTTTACAGCACAACAAAATCGACCTGGAAAACAACCAGGAAATGCAGTGAGAGAATGCTGTGGAATTCTCATAGATAAACAACCTGTCTCTTGCCCTGTGTTGCTCAGGAATCTCAGCAATGGCTCTGTTCTTCCCTGCTGCCCATCAGTGGTGGCTGGCAGCAGTCATGTACATGCAGTGTCCCTGACCCAAATGGTCGTGGCACAGCCTCAGTCCATTCAAACAGCTGGGAGATCTGGTCCTTGTGTTGTGGGGAGCAACTTTTGCTGTTCACACTATTAAAAGCAGTGCTACTTCAGGACATAAGATCCTCACCCAGACTGGTCACCTGAAGTCACAGGTCCCTGTGCAACAAAAATATAATTTCCTTTAGCAAGGAAGAATTGCTGTTTCTTCTTTTGGTTGTTTTTTTCCTTACTTTTGATTTCTTGCCCTATTCCTAAGGAGGATCAGTGCTTCTCCAGCTTAGGGGAGCACCCTTTTAACATGATCAGTCAGCATCACATCCAGGACTGCTAAATGACAAATTACTGCGTAACAAACACTGTGAATCCCTCTATTCCCTCCTCCTTCCTCCATTCCAGCTCTTAGCTGCTTAAATTCCTGATGCTTCTGGCAAGCAGGAGGCTAGAAGATGCATTGATTTCTGCTCTCCAGCTTGGTGCTACAGAAACCTGGGCTTGCTCTTCCCATTTACTTGCTGTTCCTATTTACCTGAGCTTTGTTTCAATGAGGTGGAAAAACTAGCTCCAGTCCTGCTAAGTCTGTGTTGTTTGGCTTGATCAGGCTGTGTTTTAGATGTCAGTGGAAGGCTAGATATGACACATGCCATTGGGGGAGTAGGAAATCATTCTTTTGTTCTGTGTGTTTGACATTACCCCACATTTCCTGATGGCAGATTTGCTACTGTGCTGCCCGCCTCTCACTGATGTCTTCATGTTTACATCAGCATGCTCAAAGAGCAAAGCACTTACTGCCCCTACTTGCTCAAACCATATGTTTTACAAAGACATCATCTCCCTCCTTCCCTCCCTCCCCACTGTTCTAAATAGGAAAGGTCCAACAGAACATGTAACAGCTCCTGCTTGTTTCCCTTCCCTGCATATTAAAGTTGCTGAAAAAGACACCACTTTAATATTGTGGACTAAAGAATTCCAGAGGTTAGATATGCAGAACTGAACCCTATTCATACATTTCTGTCCCAGCAGGCGAACCTGAAATCTGGGACAAGGCAGCTGGCCAAAGGTAGTAACCACATGAACTGTCTTGAGTTCTGGTTAAATCTGCCTTTTTCTGTGGGTTAGCACAGCAGTGTCTTTCCTTCTCACTCTCACCATCACTGCTCACACAGGAGCTGAAAATCCAACCAAGTGAACATGGCTTTGTTTTACTTGCTTGGGCTGGCTGCAGAGTGGCTGGCTGGAGCAGTGCTGCCTAGTGAATTCACAGTACTTCTCAGCAGTTAGTGGGCACTTTGATTACACTGCCTTTTTTTTTTTTTTTTTAATGACCACTTGACTGCAGGTGGTGAAGGATGGCTTTAAAATGTTCTTTTCAAATTACTTGCAGAGTCCACAGAGAAATATCAAATTGTCCTTTTCCCCCTTCTGACAGAGCTCTAGCAGTGCTGTATTACCTACTTGTGGCGTGTAGAAATCCAGGCACCTTTTTGATATGTCTCTTTTATCAGGCTCTTGTACATTTTTTTTTCCCTGTGGGCAACTAAATTACTCTGGAGGAAGGAGGAGGAGAAAGATTAGCAAAATGAGTGTTTATCCATCTTAATTAGTGCTCTGCTGACAAATTATTTTTAGTATTTGCTACACAGTAGTTACTGTTCATGTAAATCTCTTTTCTTTTAAACTTGAATTGCCATGTTTATTTCTTGCACTAAATTACTGGTGCAACTTAGCACAGCTGGCTACTGATTTCTCTTTCCACCCAGACACTTGGTGATTTTTTTTTTTTTGCTCAGTCACTTGCCCTCTGTTTGCCTGCAAGGGTTCCCATGGACAGTACTTACGGTAGAGGCTGTGGCAGCTGGAAGCAGGGAAGCTGAGCTCTGGGAAGAAGCTGAGGTCACCTGGTTTAGGGCCATCACTAGTAGAGGTTTGGAGCTGCAGAAAAGCCCTTGGTCAGGAGTATAGTGTGGCTGGAAGGAGGCTTCAAAGAAAGAATGTGAAAGGACATGTCTGTAGAACTAAACAAGGACCTGTTTTGTGTCAGGGCCTCAACCCCTGTGTGTTATGAGAAGGTAGAAAAGAAGCTTGATGAAGGGCTTGATGAATGGTGAGCAAAAGACACTTCCTGCTTTCACTGGGTTTTTGGAAGATTGCACTAGCTTGGTGCATTAATCTACTGATGCTTGTGAGGAGTTTTGTAGCACACGCTCAGCTGTTCTGCAGCTTGGAGAAGTAAAATACCTAATGGGTTTGGAGGGGTTTTTGGATTTGTTTGGATCTTGCACAGTGTAAAAAAAACCAACAGTCCAGCTCTTCTAGCCCATAACTTCCTGGAATAGGTGCTCAAAAACTGCTGTGGAGTTCAGCGGGGAACTGATGGTATTCTTCTCCAAGAGCAGTATGCATTAAGGTATGGTGTACATTGATGTCCAGTGCTGAGCATGCTGCTGCTCATAAATGTTTCCCCTTCACAAGCTAGAGATAGCATTTCAGTGTAAAAATTCTCTGCTAAGGCCCTTATTTTAGTATTGTGTTGATGTATAATTGGGCACACAAAAAAAAGGAAAATCATAATATGATGTGAGGTTAACACATGAAGAGGTAACTCCACACAGTTAGGAGAAAGCTCTCCATGTAGTGTCAATCCAAGAGTTTGGATTGTCTTGGTTACTAGTGGCTGGTTTAATGTCAGGGCTTCATTTTTTTTAACTCTAAAGTGAAAATAAGACATGACCATGGAGGTGGGAGGTTGCCATCACTAATGCTTGCAGAGTGCCTTGAAATCCTTCCATGGAGTCTACTCTAATAGATGGTGTTCAGGCTTTGTGCTATTGCACTAAAAGCTTCCAATGGCAATCCCTGTCGACCTTCTCTCTTCTGTCCTGTTCTTTCCCATCTCCCTACACTCTGCTTTGGTTTTTGTTAAAGAAATGCAGCAGGACTTTTTCCATTTGGAACAGAACCTTTCCAATCTATAGTGTGAACAAATGCCTGCCTCTGCGGTTTCCTGACTCTTTGGGTAATGTCTCTTTAAAGCAGCAGCTGCTGCCAAGGTCTGGACGCCGTGGTCACTAAATCATTTAGAGCTGTGCTGTAGCTGAGGGCTTCCAGCTTCGCCTTTTGTTGCTGTCACACAGTGGGACCTGGCCCAGAGCCAGGGCTGCAGGCGCCTATTGTGCAGGAAAGCCTCACATCTGCACTAGAAGATGAAAACTGGATGGCAGCTGCCTGAGCAAAACTTCTCCAAAGTGGTGTTGTAAGGCCCTGAAAAGGGGACTGGCAGGTTTTTTCTTCTTGGTGCAGCCAGGCTGTTGTGGCGTGTTTGGAATCCTGATCTGCTTCTCTGGGTTTAAGCTCTACCTTTCATTTTGGTGGAGAGGATGGTGGTGGTAAGAGAAGCGTGGCCAGAATCTTTATAACTGTAATAGACTGCAACAAAAGGTCTATTCACTTCTTGATGAACCAGGGATTTATGTGCATTAGTCCCCACTCTGTTACAGAGAGGGGAAGACTGCCTGATGAATGGAGAAAATTCCTCTATTCTCTGCACCCCTCATGTCACACACACACCACCACCACCCCACCCCCCAAGTCAATCCCTGGTGTCTGGCAGGACTGTTTAGTAATTGGGAATTAGCAAACTCTGTGCTTGAGTCAGGGGGAAATGAAGCATTTCTGCTCCTTGCTTTCTTGAAGGTTCACGTGGAGCAGCAGGAGGTCTCTTATTTATTGTAGCTTTCTATTAATTTTAATTTTCAGCCCAAATGTCTACAAACAAATTAAGTAAGGATGGGTTTACATCACAGCCAAGATGGTTGTTAAATGAAATTTGTGTATAATATATATAGTACAGAAACAGCATGCTTGTCTCATTAGTGCAGTCAGAAGTAATTGCTCTGAGTCTGAACATTTATGTTGTAGCAATGTCCTCCAGACTGTAGAAGAGGTTCATGCTGCTGGATGCTGTATGAACATGCGCAGCCTGTCTGAAGGACAATATTTGCAATGGGAACACAGTGCACGCTAACAGGGTGGAGTATGCAAAAAGGAATGACTTTAAGAGCTTACTCAAAAGTTCTCTCTTGGGTCAAGAGAATAACTTTCTTACAATGTATTTCTGTACCCGTCCCACCTCACACTGCTTCCTCAAACACTCTGTTCCTGAGAGACCCCAAAGTCAGACATAACCCACCCAGTCAGTCGTCTTGGGGTAGTAAGTGGGCTGAAGCCATTCTCTGCTTTTCAGGGGGAGGATTGGGATCCCACTGGCCATTGCATGTCCAAAGCCATCCCAGGGCAGCAGGTTATGGTGGAGACTGAGCTCAGGGCTTGGCCCATTGTGGGGCTGCTTGTGCATCTCTGTGCTTCAGGCTCCCAGTCAACATTTGAGAGCTGAAGGTACTGATGCAAAACATCTTTTGAATAGTATGGAGGCCACATTGGCTGGCTATATTGCAGTTTTTCCTCTGTTAACTGAGGAGGATTATACAAAGTAGTAGTGTATTTGTATTGTATGCGGTGTAACACAGAGGAAAACACCAACTTCTGTGGCATCCAGCCCCTTCCTGTCAGCTAGAGCTGAGGAGGTCCGACCCTTGATGTGTGCTGCAGTCCTTTTGTACTTGTAGAAGTCTGGTGGGGGAGGATAGTCCAAAGTGTGACTTTCCTTTAAACACAAAGTGGAGGACAGGAAGGAACAGCTGGTCTGTGAGCAGCCTGCTACTGATGAAAAGATACTTTCCATTAAGGCACAATTGGGAAACATGTACCCACACTCAGGGCAGTTCCAGTGCTGTGTGCATGCTTTGGGGCTGGAAAAGTGCCTTTATCCTGTTTCCATAGCACTCCACTTCGGGAGCTCCTTTATTCAGGCTCCTGTCTGCTGCCAAAATACAAATGTGTTTCTAGGGACATGGGAAAGACTCAAGTACTTTATTCCTACCAAAAGCTCTCTGAACCATCACCTTGGGCAGACATAGGAAGAACCACATTTTTGGTTCTCCTTTTAATATAAGCATGACCCTGTGCTATGGTTCATGCAGTCAAAGCTGTGAATCCCCACTCCCCTGAGGTTTTGCACTAGCTGTCTTCATCTCTGGGATAATATGCCAAGAAAACTCTCTGGATTTATGAAACCACAGCCTGACTGGATTATGCTAGCAGTATATTTGGAAATGCAATTGCTCTCTTGAAACCAAAAATAACAGTGTGCTATCTTTCATATGGCTCTTACACTGCTGATACAGCTAATGATTAGAGAAGATTTGGAAAGAGTTACAGCAAATCATAAAAATAAATCTGAACTGAGGTAATAAATCAAGAGGAACCTTTGGTAAGTGTAGGCACATCATGTTTTCTTGATTAGAGGTCACTCAGCCTTCATACTTTCTTGCTACAGTCAGTTAATTCTGTACAGCCTGTATTTAGTGTCCTGTACCTGGTCTAATGGAACTGAAGCTTTATTTTTCAAGGGATTATTTGCAGCACTCTAACAGTTTACTCTTATAGCTACTGACTGCTGTAGTTGAGTTCTGGAAGGTGTATTAGTTCTCTTCCCTTCTTTATACCTTGCCTTAGCTTAGTTCACCTGCAGTACAGATGAGTTTGGGTATTGGCAGAGACATTGCAGATGCACCAGGGAATCCAGCACCACAGCCTGATTGCTTGGGCTCTAGTTAGTCTGATGGTCTTTTGGTTGCAAACATGCTGCCATAGTACCTAAAACACCAGACAGAAATCTGCTGGGGGAATGAGGTTATTGATGCTAAAATTGGGGACAGTATAGTCTACAGTGGAGTTTGACTTTTGAAAGAAACAGCTGAGTTGTGATCCTGAGGATCATCCTACCCCTGATGATGCTTAAATGGGGCTTAATAGGTATGAGTTTGGAACAGGAGCCCCCATGAATTACAGAAGAGTTCAGCTTGGTAATTACTGGCCATGGGAGGGGGTCTGGGATGTGCATGTTGGTGGTTAATGATGTGATGGTCTGTAGCTGATACTAGCAGCCAAGGTCTTTAGATTATGCAGATAACCAATGCATTATTGGTGAGGCACTGTTCAATTTTTAATGCAGTACATGGCAGCATAGTGATATTACTGCCATTATTTAATTAGAAAGTTGTCTGGGTAACCATTGCAATCCGACTTTGAATTTTTTGCATGTTAATAACTGCTTTATCCAAAGCTGGGAGTGCCTGGTTTTAATCACATCCCATGTGTAAATACTGTTGTCTTCAGATTGCTAAGACCTTTGAGCAGTACTGAGGGGAGTGAAGCAGTCTGTATACAAATGTTGAAACTTCAGCCTGACCCTGTAAATCCTGTTTTCTCCCCAAGTGCAAATGTGGTGCAATGCAAACAGCAGTGCTTCAAAAATAACCCTAATTAGCAATTAGCTGCAATAAATCAAGCTTGGATGCTGTTGAATTTGATACTATATTGTGGCTCAAGTTGTGTAATAGACATTTAACTGTTTTAGCTTGTGGAGCTGCTTTTCTCACTAAGTAAAGTATCTAAATGTCATCTGAGTTTCAGGAGCAGTTTAATTGCTCATACATACACTTCTCATTTAGCAGAGATGTACTTTCTGCATAGAGATAACATAATCTGGATAGCTCTGTGCTTCTGAGGTACTCTTGTCTTTGTACAGTTTTAATAAACAAAAATATTCAGCCCTTCTGGTTTCCCTCTGAAGTGCATCAAGTTGAATGATTTCTGATACCAGCCAGAAGTGAGTCCTATTAGAGGGATCTGGGGGCTAATTGGGCTTGTAAAAACACAAACGATCTTTTGATGATGTTCTACCCAGAATGATAAGTGCGTTTTCCTGACCCCGGATGTACGAGTTTTCCAGGGTCCTTTAGAAGTAGTGGGAAAGCTGGTCAGCATTTTAGAACATGTCCTGTGCTCTTTCAAAGTTGCAAGTTGCAGCAGGGGAGGTTTAGATTAGATAGAAGGAGGAATTTCTTTATTGCAAGGGTTGTTAATTCTTGGCCCAGGCTGCCCAGGGAGGTGCTGGAGTCACCATCCCTGCAGGGGTTTCAGAAACATTGAGCTGCTCTCCTTAGGGCCATGGGTTAGTGGCATGGTAGTACTAGGGATGGTTGGACTTGATGATCTCAGAGGTCTCTTCCAACCTTAAGGATTCTGTAAGCATTGGAGATGTGATTCTTTTCTGAAAACAACAATCTGTGGTTTTGAAGCAAACCTTTAGTGGTTCTGGGTCGCTGGTGGTCTCAAGTGTGGAAAGGTGACAGTTGTCACCATAGCATCACTGAAATGCCTCCTTAGCATGAGATTAAAAGAATAAAAGGCTTAAATTTAGCGGTTTTTTTGTAAACTGCTTATAATTTTCCCTAGCAATGAAGGGTTAATGCACCTTTTTGTGCAGCTGTAGCCTCTGGCTGTGGAACTCCAGCAGTGTGGGGGGTCTGTAAGGAACAGCAAAGCTATTCCTGTCCCCTGAGCCCTTTTGGTAGGGAATTGCCCTACAGCTGTCGACTTGGAGAAGGCAGCTGTGAGTCAGTCTGCAGTGGTGCTGTGGAAGCTGAGTGACTAATGGAGACTACACCAGTAGGTTTTCACTCCTGTGATAGTAACTGAAGGGTGGAGTTCTTTTTCTTTCAGCAGTTTTGGTTTTGCTTTCTTCTGGCTAGTTTGGATGTTTGTTGCACAATGAGTTTTTATTTACTCACTTGGAATACGTCCTTGAAACTTTGTAGCCTGTTAGCTGAGTGTTTTGATAATGCAAATTTGGGTTTTGGGGCAGTTTGCTGTAGGTTTTCTCCAAGCAAAATCTCAGTATAGTATCTAGAAAGTAAATACTGATGACTCAATGTTTTTAAAAGCAGTGATATTAGTAGAACTTTATATTTTACCTATATAGTATTTTACATAATATTTTTGTTTTATTTAGTGCTTCTGTATGCTGGATAAATATTGTTGTTGGCCATCTGGGTCAGATGCTGAGACTAGGACCTCAGTCTCCTACCTCCGTTCAAAGATTACACTGACTGGATTTATCTTTCTTTAACTTTGCTGCAGTGTGGCCTGCTGTAACATTCAAGGTCTCTAAAATGGCCATAATTCATCTTCTGACTTGGTCAGACAATGTGTTTTCTTTGGTTTAAAAAAGTCAATATTATATTATTGTACAGGAAAAGATTATATTAGTGTCTCTTACACCTCAGTTTCTTTGAAAGAGAATGTAATTATTGGTACTAATTGAGATGCTGCATCCCTAATTTATCACTGGCTATGTTCTCAGTGTAGTTGACCTAATTCCTTCCTTAATTTTTATCTGTGCCTTACAGAATAACAATGATGCTCTCATAGGTCAGTTTCTGGATGCAATGTGCATTGCTGAAATGGTATCAAGGCAAAAATTGTACTCCTGTGTGATGAAGGGACAGAGCAAAGCGGGTGACCAGAGGTCTGATGTTGTCTGTAATTGCAAGGACTCTTGGTGACTCGATTCTAGTGGGTAGGGAAAAGCATTGTGTTGTGTAATCAGACAGCACAACTGATGGTTTATTTCTGTGACTTACTGGGCTTTGGGGACCTTGAAAAAATTTGAAGTGCACTTGCAAGGAGGTCCAATAAAGTCTTAATTCTAGATGGGCAGGTGGGAAGGCTCTTTTATGGGCTGAAATCCCTGAACTGGAGAAGCAGAGCAACTTAGGGGTGATGATTTAATCCATGTGCAGACCGAGTGTGTATGGCTTTTAATTTGAAGTAAGTGCTTCCTCTGGACTGTTTTTAAGTTTTTTGTTCTTATCATTCCTTATTGTTTCTGCTGAGCTTTCCTCTATGTCATCACTCTGTTGAGGCCTGTTGGGCAGGCAGATGCTCTTAGGACCTTCTGTTGTGGTACTGGGCCAGGAGGTGCCTGTGGTACTGACTCCAAGGTTGCCCACGTGGGTTCCTACCCTCTCTTGTATTCTCCCATATATTGTAAGATGGCTTTGGGTGTATTTGTTAGTCAAATTATATTCTGGGCAGTAACTGAGGTTTAGGATCTACACCAAACAAAGAGGAGTGTTGTCTTTCTGGGCATGTTTGAGGTGTTCAGTTAGCATGCTTTGAATTTGTATGCAAAGCTCTTCTCAGACTATTCTGAAGACAAGTAGTTTCATTTTGAGCACTACTTTAAAGGATGTTGGCTTTTATTCAAGTAATAAGTGAAATCCCTTAACAACTCCAGCCTTAACCTGAAATTTGTGTTGTCTTCTCCATAATCTTCCTCCACTCAAAACTGACTGTATGTCATGTAGTAGCAAGGATGCTGACAGTGTTGTCTGCACCAGCTGTCCCTCTTTGCAGCCCTTTCTTGTGCTGAGTTATTTACTACTGGGATTTATGCTATGTATATAGTGTAAAAGCTTTATCACAAGAATTGGACATGTAAACTAGTGCTGGATGCAGAGATGGTCTCTACAGTGTTAGAAGAATGCTAAAGGGAGGGATCTTCATTTAATTGGTTTTTATCTGTGGGTCCAGATTTATTCATTCTTCTCTTTATCTGTAGTTTAAATAATCATTCTCCATAATTTGAAACATTATATGGCTGAGTAAGTATGTTCCAATTAGGGAATCCCTTAACTGCAAGGTGTAGTTTCATAAAATGTTTGGGTCTGTTACCAGTTGTAGGCACATTTCCATGGACTCCTTTTCTGGAATTGAATGTAAAGATTCCTGGTACTGGAAAAGTTTAGATTTATAATGTGTTTCTTATTGTTCAGACAGTGAAACATGAATGCGTAATGAAGAGTAGGAAGGATTGAAGGGCAACTGTTGGCCAAAAAGTATTAGTCTTGTGCTTCCAGTGCAGCCAGCAAGGATCACACTACTTAAGCTCTAGCTGAACTGAAAGGAAGGAGAGTCTTTGACTCTCCAAATTACAGTGTGATATATTGAAATGTAAGTAGGAGATTTCAGTAGGTCAATGTACCTACTGACAGGCTTCATTTTTTGATGGCTCTTTCATGGCTATCTTTAATTCAAGAAAGCATTAAAATGCATCCTACAGGTGACTGGTGTAGTAGTCGAGTACTTCTCCAAAGTGAAAGTCACCAGATGTTGTTTTAAACATAAAAACCAATTTAATAAAGGCTTAAAATATAGTGAGTGCCACCCTGGCCAGGAGTGTCACTGACAACACGGTCAGTGCTAGGTCCTCTTGGGTGTGGAGTATCTGAAGTGGTTTTGTTGAAGGTTTAGAGACCATTATTCACTGATGTTTGCCTCAGTAAAGGCATCATATTGTTCCAGTTGCCTCCCTTATATTTGTACAGATTATTTCCAGTAATCATGTTGTTTGAATGTTTATTTAGGAGACAATCTCATGGTGTTGCCACTGGGCAGTTAGTTACCTAGCAAGACTGAGAGTGCTGGAAGAGAACAGTGGTGTGGCAGTGAAGTCACAGGTGCCTGGTGTGTTAAGGGGATTGATTAGCAAATGCACAACCAAAAATAACATGAAATATGCTTTGCCAAAGCAAGCATTTGTTAGTTGCCAGCTATTCTCTGTGATCCTGGAAATCTTCAGGGGAGAAATGCTTCTTCCTTTGTCCTTCTCAAAAGGCTGGTGTAAGGGCTGTATTATCTAGTATTATCAAAGAATAGTACATTGCAGATCTTAATATTCTTCTAAAACATATTTCCTAAAGATCCTGTGCCCTGATTTTATTGTAATGTTAACATGTTGCATCTATTAAGACCTGGACTTGTTGTGAGACACTGGATACATTCCCAACTGCGTAATTTGATGCTCTTTTGTTTGACAAACAAGGGTATGTAGCTCACTGGCCACAGTGTGAGTGGGAAGGGAATTAACCCCAGGTGTGGTACTTGGCTGGGGGCTGCTGAATTGTTTCCAGTAGTCTTCAGAGGATGTGGAGGTGATGGGGGAAAGCAGACTTTCAAACCTGGTTTACGGGGCTGTGGGATTTAGTAGGGGTGGGAGGGAAGCAACAGAGGAAAAACCTTAGTGTCTTTCCTGTGCGTGTACACAGCAGCTGGAAAGCCACTTGCATCTTTTCACCTTTATGGGAGTCACACTTTTTTGCTTGCAAAGTTTTTGTTTAGCTGTCTGGATAAATGTCTAAGAATAGCACTACCTTCAGCTTTAGAGAGGGATGGAGGAGATTTGTTTTCTTATACTTGAGCCATGCTGAACAGACATCAAAAATACCTCTTCTGTCAGTGCTTAGAGCAAGGTGAGGGCAGGTCTGTACACAGCCTGGCATGGGAACCTGCACAAACTCAGGGCTTTTTCTAAGTATGTTTGCCAGGGTAATCTTTTAGAAGATTGAGGATTTATTTATCCAGTAGTCTTAAGGCAGTGTTCAAGGCCAGGCTGGATGTGGCCCTGGGTGACCTGGTCTAGTGATTGGCATCCCTGCTCAGTGTGGGGAGGTTGGAACTAGATGATCTTTAGGGTCCCTTCCAACCTGGCCATTCTAGGGTTCTATGAGGTACTTGGAGGTTGGTGTCACATCTTTCTCCAGAGTCCATAAAGAAATAGCAGATCTTGGATAATAAATACTCTCCTCTGCTGGAGGAGTCCAGAGGAGGAAATGCATGATCTGGTCCAGAGATGGACTGTCCTTTGGTTATCAGAACTGATGTAGAGAGCCCTTTGTGCAATGAAGTTGTCCAGTCTGGATTTGGATGGGTAATATTCTTTGTGTTGAAGATTCAGTGGGAGGGATGTCCTGAGGGAGAGTCTGCTATTGCCTTGCTTGTTAACAGGAACTGTGCTTCACTACCAGTGGGTAGGATTTGGCGCTTTGGAGATGTGCTATTAAATGCTTTAGGGAATAGGTTGTACATGATGTGTTCATTTCCTTAGTATAATTCCCTCTCACCAATGCCATTAAATGCACCATTACCAGCCATCTTATGTAAATGATTGTTTCCAGTCTTTTCTCTTAGTTCAAAATACCCTTTTGGAGGGCTCTTGATGAGTTGAACTCAATTTGCTCAAAGGTTAGCATGTTAAATTGGTATTTGGTTTTCATTAACCTGTGCAGTAATATCTTGTCATTAGGAAAGGCCTTTTGCAGGGTCTCCATCATCATTCATTTCTTGTAGCTAGGTGCTTTGGTTTTTCTTCTTTTCTGTGCAATTCACACTGTCAAGGATTCAGCCTTCAACAATTTGTCCTTTGTATCACAGAAGAAAAAACTCCATGGCAGAAGGATTCTATGATTCTGTGTTAACCTGGAAGTGTCCTGTGGAGTGGGTTCAGTTAGCAAGAGCATCTGCTTCATTCTGGAATTTTTTTAGTTAGTATTTAATTAGGTTTTGGCAAGGTGTTATCATTACAGTTCCTCAAGAAAAGTGTATTTATTGCTTTGCTTACTGAGGCACAGTTGAGTGATCAAAAATAACAGTATAAAGAGAGAAATCTGGGGAAGCTGGTCATTTTTTCTGCAGTGGCAGACTTTAGAGAGACAGAGACTAGAAAATGCAAAATAGACTGCTAAGAAAGGAATCTTTTTCTCTTCTGAAATAATAGCAGCTTGCATGTGTATCTGCAGGAAGGAATGTGAAGGCACAGTTTTAAATGGATGGTTGCAGTAGACTTGTGAATAATGCTTGGACTATCTATTACCCTGTAATTGCTACCTATCAAAACTGCATTGTATTAGTGTGACTGATGATCTTAGGTGGTTCAGACATCTCCTGCTCCTGTGCTGCCCAGTGCCTTATTTTGAAGTACAATCATGTTTCCTCCTCCTGATGCATCTCTCTCCCTCATACCAACAACGTATTTGAACGTAAATAAAATTAATGGAGCAATAAAACAAAATAAATTGTATTCTACTAAATCCTTTCTGTTTGCTTTGCTCAAAAAAAAAGCCAGTACATTACTCTAGGGATAAAGAAAAGCAGCATGAGATGAGCTTTGAATCCAGGGAGTTTCTTAGATGCTTTCCATGTCCAGAGAGGGGAGCAGTCATTGAAACACTTGCTGTAAGAGAGCAAAACCAGCAAGTTAATTTGTGGTGCCCAAGACCACCAGTAGGATATGGAGTGAGACTTTTTCCAGTGCTGAACAAAAGTCAAAATTGTTGGATAGGAAAGATGGTAAATTCCTGTCCTGTCCAAGTAGTAATTTGAATGCTGTAGGTGTCTGAATTTTCTGTGCAAAAAAGCTTTGCTATAGTAACAATTACAGAAATAACAGAAGAACTATAAACCGCACAGCTCTTACCTTACAAAACCAAAACAGACAACAAAAACAAAAATCCAAGAACAGAAACAACCTAATCTATTGTGCTTCATTAAACAGGGATTTAGAAATCCCCTTAATGATTTTTTTTTGGTTCATTTACCAGGTTTTTGTTGTCTCTTTTTTTTTTTTTTAGGTTAAGTTACACAAGTTTGTTATTACACTTGAATAATAGCAAAAGAAAGAAAATAAAACCTGATTAAAATGTGAATTTCCTGGGGAATGTCACCTTATCAAAAGAACCAATAAATTTAGGTTGGTTTGAGATGAAGAAAATATTGCTGAAGCTCATGACTGGATGTAGGTGAAGGTTTAAGGCATCTGTTTTTCCTTTTCCTTTTTAATCTCATTTGTAATTGTTCTGCAGTTGCCCTTTCACTCCTAAGCATGGTTTCACTTTTTCCATGCTAGCTCTGGCGCTGACAGAAAGAGCAGAGTGTGTGTGCCGTGTTGCAGAGACCTTGTGCTGCCTGCATCCAGCAGTTTGAGCCTTTCTGCTTAGGCTAGGTGAGCAGCTGGTTGCAAAACACCAGCAGAAACACCATAGATAAGGAGAATGCTTCCAGCATGTGCTAATAAGCATCTTGACAAACAAATCTAAGGCAAAGCTCAGGAAAAAAAGCTCAGAAAAACACTTTCTCCAAAAGCTGACTGTTCCTCTCTGGAATGGGCCCTAAGTGAAGCTGTAAGTTTCCTCAGCTTTAATCAAGTTGAAGCAAGATGGCACAAAGTAATCAGGCTCAGTTTAGAAGAATTGCCTGGGATTGTTTCAGGACCAACTGTCAAGAGTGAAGAGTGGAGCAATAGCTTATTGAATCTAAAACGCAAGCTCACCTGTGATACATCTACATTCCAGTTTAAAGAGCTCTTAAAACTTCTTTCTTGCATGCCTCTCAGCAGCACTGTGTGGCTGAATATATCCTTTAAAAGCATTTGCTTAGGGATGTCAGGATGTGCTTTGTATCCATCAAGTCTTTTTCTGCATCATGTGGCTCTGTCCCTGCTCTCAGAGGGCAGGTTGCAGAAGCCCAGATGTCAGCCTGGCTGTGTGGCAGAGAGCACAGCAGGCACTGGGTCTTTGAATGGGGCTCCTGGCTTCTCCAGTAACCCAAATAGCAGCCAACTGAATGGGAGTCTTCAGGGAGAGGGGAGGGGGGAACTGTCACGTGGAAAGTAATTTGTAGAGCAGATGCTATGCATCAGAGTTTCCTATTGCCATGCTCCAAATTCACTGGGTCTTTGGGTGGGTTGTTCTTTTTAGTGTTGTCTTTTGAGAACACAGGGCTTCCTCTGGCTGAGGACCGAAGCTAGGTCAACTTAAAAAATAAATCAATTGCTAAATATTAGGCCACGTTATATGAATAGATGGTTTAGATTAAACTGTCTGGCCTGTGCAACATGCAAGGCATCCCTGGTTAGCCATGTAATTAGAGCCTTTGTTAGTGGCCTGAGTTCTGCTGTCTCCCCACCCAGCTCTGCAGTGCTGGAGCCCTTTGTGGGGAGCACTTGGCAATTAATACTGGCTCTGGGTGGGATGTAGCTTCCCTGCTTCCACCCTAAGCTGATGGGAAATGGGAGTAACTTCTGGGAGAGGGCAAGGAGGAGTGGGCCATGTGGGTGTTGACAGCAAGTGGAGAGTGCAGGGCATAGGCTAGAGCTACACTGCATGAGCAAGACTTGGCATCATCTTAAAAATGTTGGAATGCAGATTGTGATAGAGATTGCTTAGAAGAAAGGGTTTATGCCTTCGCTATTCAGCTTCGCTTAGAGGAAGGTATACTAGCTCTGGTGTGCTTTTATTGGTTTTATTCTCCTTTAAACCACTTCTGGAAAGGCAGAATAAAAAAATCTTAATGAGAAAGCAGCCAGGAAAATGAAGCAAAACAGTTGCAGGCTTAAGCTTTCAGCAGGAACAGCTGGCACAGGCACGTGTGCAGGCAAGTGACATCTTGACTTGGAAAAGCACATGCCACTTCTGGTTGGGGTTGGGTTGGGATCCTGGGACCAGTCCTGAAGGTTTGAACCCTGTGGAAGTTCCTCTGATGCCTGTTTGGAAGAAGAGGGCCTGGGCTGTGTGGGGGAAGGGCTTGGTACATCATGTGGTGTAAAGCAGCAAAAGGGAGCAGAGTCCCATTTCAGTGTGAGCAGAGCTATAACTGTGCTCCTGTGTCAGTCACCCTGTGTGATCAGAATTCTTCCAGCCACTCACTGCAGAGTGAATGACAGTGGATTTTCCCTTTCCTGCATCTCTCTGGTGCAGAGGTATGATTTTGTCTCATAGGTGTACTTGATGGCATATGATTTTGCTCAATGTGTGTGCAGGAATTAGAATGTGAAGGTGTGCTTTCAAACCCAAATATGCTAGGGATAGTTAACAGCATGTTTGCTTTTCAGTAATAAAATGTGGTAAGAAAGAATTAAAATCTGGAGTTTCCAAATCGTGCCCACAGATGAGGCATATGAATATTGCTGAGAAGGAAATTAGGTGTCTGATTCCTTTGCTGTGGATTAGTTATATGGCTTTAAATCTATCGATGAATTTAGTGATGCAAACTCTGTGGGATCCACATGTGAATTTGGTTGTGTGTATTGCAGAATCACCATGAAGCTCCTTTAGTGTTCCTTAGTGCTCAGTAATGCAGGCTTTTAGCAAATTCTAGTATGTTATACCAAACTTGCCGGAACAGACTTCATTGAAAATTGGGTTTTAAAAAGCTGTAAAACTTGATCATTCATGTTTAAGACTTCCCTGTTTGGCATGGCTGTTTCATTCTCCTCAAACTGGTCTTCAGGTGTCACACCTTCCCAAGCCTTCTTGATCAAAGCTTGTGTCCTCTATAGCACTGGTTTGTGTTTTTAGCAGGCACGGGAGGGGTGGTGGTGTTTCTGTTTCTTCCATGCAGCACTTGTGACATCTTGAAGGAACATTTTAGCCTTTTTGGTCTAGAATCTGTCGATAATTATCAGGGGTCCAAGAAAGTTGATTTAAAAAGAAAAGAAGGTGAGTTAGTTTGTGCTCTAGAGCAGTGGATGTGTATAAAAAGTCTTAAGGTGTCCACTGGAAAATTGGCAAGAGGTCACAGTTTGCCAAGACTGTAAATCATTATTTTATTCATGCATCAGGCCCTTTCTTTGGGCAAAAGTAAAGGCATATGAAGCAGGTTGTGTTAGGAACCAAAGAATCCCCTCCCCTTACACATGCACCCTGTTATGAATGCCAATTGAACCTGTAATACCATTTGTATTTTATATATGTGTTCATTTATTTTATCCTTTTGATGTTGACCAAAAAAAGAACCTTTCATGGGAGTTCAGAGAATTTCTTGTAAGTGATGTATTATTTACACAGTGGTAATGGCTTCTTTTGTAAAGATGTCTTTTGAAACTTTTTAGCATGCATATTATCATTTCAATTCACACACAGAGACTATTTAAAATGTGTATTACAGTGTACATATGTATTTAGGGGCTTGTGTATATTATTTTATCCTAATGGGTAATCCATCTTTTCACTGTGTATTTAGGGACACTTAAATCCATGGATTGTTCAGCAGTGGAGCCTGCCCATGAGCTTTGCAAGCTGAAATTCAGATGGAATGTTCCTGTGCTCAGAGAAAAACACAGTCCAAAAATGAGAAGTAAATTAGCTTGCCTTGCACTGGGCTTGGCCAGGTGAACCTCTAAGAATCAGGCCATATGTATGTTGCACCTAAAGCTATTTTCTTGATGTTAGAAAAACATATTAAAGACAAAACCAAAACCCTCCAGTAAAAAGTAATGCTCTTAGTCCTCAGCCATACTCCTGCCAAACAGCAAGGAACCTAAACAGTCTGAATTTTAAGAGAGAAGGTTTCTCTCCATTCTTGGCAGAAGCTCTGCCTGCTAGGAGAGCAGAATAGCATTTTCTTTATCAAAGCTGCTGTCATCTGAAGTAGTGGGAATTGGCAGGTTTGGAAAATGCTGCTCTATGAAGACTTAATTTTCAGGCTTCAATCTGGTCACCTTTTGGATGGAGGAATGCCAATGACCGGTTTAGTTCTGATCTCATTTTGCATGTGTGTTTTCATGGAGACCAAGAAACATGTTCAGGCTTGCTTGCCTTTTTTATTTTTGTTCTTTTTAAACAGCAAAGCAGCTCTGCTGACACTTCACAGAAAGCGTTGCTGTCTAGAAAGAATACAAACCCTGCATTTCTCTCCCTTTGCTTGTTTACTTCTACCAGTGCTAACATGAAAACAGACTTTTTCTGGAGAATTTCTCTGCTTGTGGGGCAGGCTGGAAATGCAGATAACAATCACCACTGCTTGTTTTTCAAGGCACACAAAGCAGCAGCTTTCAGGTACTAGTGGGCTGATAACTTGTTTGTATATAACAAAGCAGATCGTTATGTTTGAGGTGGGTCAGGCTTAGGAAATACAAACATACAGACAGAGCAGCAGACTCCCAGCAGCTTGTGAAGCAGCTCTTTCCCTTTCTAAATCATCCTTTGCACAGAGGAGCAGTGTGTTCTCTTCAGGACTCTGCCTCCCACCTGAGTAGCTGCTTGTTCTAGGCTTTCAGGGGTGTATTTTAAAGATGCTAATCCATGACAGCTGCAACTGAATTCAGGACTGGAGTGGTGGCTGTAATCCATTCATTTTCCTTAAGAAAACGATGACTATTTGCACTGAAGTCCCTTCACATATTAGGTGAATGCAGGACTAGTGCAAAAGCTGGTGAGCAGCTAAAAGAACTGGAATAGAGAACTATTTCTGTTCAGTTGTGGAACTGAAGTTTATAAGCAGCATGCAGGTTCAAAGGAGAATCTTTGAAGCCTTGGCCAGCAGCCTCTGTGCATTGCCTGCAATCCTCCTAAAATCAACTCTTTGATATGCAAAAAGGAAATTGATTGGATTCAACCATCCAAGACAAGGCAGCTCAGGCAAAGAACACTCAAGCAGAGAAAGCAAGCATGTCCTGAAGAATGAGCCACTTGTACCTACTGAAGTCAAGCAGGCAGATGTCTTTCTGCTCACTTGTACTCCCCAAACATGGTACTTGCTGCTGTATAAGCAGCTATACAAGGCAGTTTCTAGAGGATCTTTTCATTGAAAGGCACAAAACTGTTAGTCAGCACAATCTATTTCGAGGAGGACGAGGCTATGCAGCAGAAATAACTTAAAGCAGTAGCTTTTACTAAGTCTACAGACTTGGGACATGGCCTCAGCCCAAGTTTGTGTTGGCCCTCTGTAGATGGGCAATTGCAGTTCCTGCCATCTGAAACAGTGGAACTTGCATCTATGTCTCTTTTCTGGGTTTTTTGGGGATCATTTTTTGCCTGGGATATTTTTTTATCATCTTTCTGCCTATGCAGTTTTCTAGCACTCAGGTGCACCCAGAACTTCTCTTGGTGGCAACAGGGAGACTGCTAGTATAGCACTGTTTTTCAGCTCTGGTCTGCTGTGAAACATGGATAGAACAGACCTGACCAACAGACCTGACCATCAGTCCTGCTGATAACAGCAAATGCTCTTCCCTTGGACACTTTTTGTGTTGAATTGGCTGAGCTTAGAGAACATCAGTCACCTTTATGCTCTTTTGATTTTGGGCGTAAGCACTGTAATTAGCTTCTTATCACCATCAATTTTCCTATGCCCAATTTCATGGAAATGTTAATGTAAGATAGCAAAGGCACAGACATTTTATCAGTTTTCAAGCAAATAATGTATGGGTCTATGGCATGCAAAGTGCTTTAGGTTTTTGACACTGAAGTATTACTTACCATTTTCCCAAATATGTCATAAAGGAGGTAAGTGAAGAGACACTGCTATCAAAGCATCAAGTGTCAAGCTTTTTGACTGTTTCCTTTATACTTTACTTGCATTTCTCTGTATGGGGGTTTGTGTTTTTGTTTGGTTTGGGTTGAATTGTGAATTATTTGCTGGAGAAGGGGGTTTGGTGGTGTTACTTTGCTTTACATTTTGACAGATCATTCTTTTTCTTGGAATGTTTGAAGTCCTCAGCTCACTTGAGTGCTGAGACTCAGCTGAGTGACAAACACTGATTTCTTTTCTTGCTGTGTGTGTGAAAGCAGAGGGGATTGGGTCACAGATTTCCTGTGGGCTAGGTTGTAGTGTGCAGCATGGATGGGTCCCTCCTCTTCCTCTTCAGCTGCCCTTCCTCCCTTGGTTCTGGAGGGGCATGACAGAATAGGACTTGGAATAGGCTGCCCAGGGAGATGGTGGAGTCACCATCCCTGCAGGGGTTTAAGAAACACTTAGCTGCTCTCCTTAGGGCCATGGGTTAGTGGTGTGGGAGTGCTAGAGATGCTTGGACTTGATGATCTCAGAGGTCTCTTCCAACCTTAATGATTCTGTGACTGTCTTTAGTAGGTCATTTTGACAGCTTTCTCCAAACCCCAGCTGTTCTGAACTGAGTGCTGTTAGGTGGATGTTCCAGAATTTGCCTTCAGCATAAGCAGAGGGAATTCCTCCCCCCCCCCCCCCCCCCCCAC